>SNQJ01S0017758.1:73226-86286 GCA_010110895.2 Picea sitchensis
ATCCTTCCATGTATATCAAGATCAATATTAAACAACCCAAAGATCAAATGCCAAAATTCAAAATACATATTTTGTATTTTCAATATAAAGAAATGAAAATGCAAGGACTAAACAACAACTTGATATATAGATCCTATTGTAAGCAAAAAGGGACAAACCAAGAAGGATACCAAGAAGCAAACACTCAACCGAAAATGCAAGGACAACCAATGAAAAAGATGATGAGAAAGAATAACCACCCAAAAATTCAACCAAAGAAAGGTTTCTTATCACTGTGCAGGCACTCAACAGCTACGACAGAGACCCAAGAAGACTCAACAACTATCAAAACTCACCCAGCAAACACCAAACTCAACAATAAAGCAAAAAATATTGACATACACGATTGTTTAAGAAAAAACCGAGTATGTATATTCCATATAGAATGACAGCTCGCGTATGTACGCATTTGTCAAGGGAAAAAAAATGTATATGTATTAAAACACTGCCAGGTTGAGGATAAGGCCAAGAAACTGAGATTCAAAATGAAAATAGGTTGTCAAGTAATCAGACGACAAGGAAACTCAAGCTAACTAGGAGAAATCAAAGGAGACAAACACTCCAAACTCCTAAATAGAAGATTCACTCCCCATTATGGTCTCCAATTTTGTTACGAGGAAAATCACTCTATGGCATGGGGTAAACCACAACAGGCGGAATGACTACAGAAATCGACTCTAATCCCAAGTATGCTATATAAATATAAATGCTAACAAGACAAGATAAAGAGCCTACCTCGTCTGGACGTTCGATGAAGACCACCATTGAGCACACAACTCAAAGCTCTATACCTGCAACTTGTCCTCAACAACCAAGATACACAAGCATATGGTGATAATATATAAAATTATCAAATACAATAGCATAATCCATTAACATTCATAAAAATATGCCCATGGAATAATAATTCAAATATTTGCAAGACATCAATTGGACAAGAAAATAGTATTTCTATTAAAATATGATCAACATAAGTGTATGAGTGACAAACTTCCATGTCGGCATGTCTTGGTACCGAGAAACTAAGTCGCTTCCAGCTGGGCCTCCACCACTTCAATCGTCCACCAAAGGCAAGCTCATATAAGAGAGACAATGAGGTTCTTCATCAAAGAGGGAAGAGCTTGGGGACTGAACAATGTGTTCAGACTTTAAAGGACAAAGGGATGCAGACTTTATATGAAGTGAATAATTTCTCCAGAGTAACTTTGCTCTCAGAAGTTGAATTCTTCTCCTCCTTCCACAACTTGGATATGGCCCATTTTATAGCCTTCAAATGAAACTGAAGGGCCGAGTTGGAACGTTTCCACTATATGGAAGGTCAAGGATCATGGATCTCATGACATGATTTTTAATTTTGGGCACAAAATCCGATGTACGCGGTTGTAATGGTGCAACCTGCATATACGCATGATGTAATATTGTTAGGGCGCATATATGTGGAAAAATATGATTTTTTAGTTGGGAAGTGCAAAAGGGACTTCAAGTGTGCATAGAAAAATGGAAAAGGCCTTCTGAGCAAGTTGCATGGGGTGAGGAAAATCTTTCTATAACACCTTGCCTTTGAAAGCAACCAACTTAAAGGAAAAAACTTACTCAAACTCATTTATAAAAATATATATTGGCCATACTACATGCATTTAAGAAATGGTGCCCTTACCTAATATGAATAGCTTTCAAAGTAAATCATATCATGATGGTTTGAAGTACTTCTTAGAGCAACAATTATCTTCAAAAGAACAACAAAAATGGGCTACAAAGATGCTAGGTTATGAATTTGAAATTATGTACAAAAAAGGAAAACATAATGTAGTGGTAGATTCCCTTTCAAGGAAAGAAGAGGAAGCAAAAGGTTCACTAAGTGTTTTTTCTATCCCGCAATCTAATTGGGTTGAAGAGGCAAGGATAGAATGGAAGCAAGACCAAGAGGTATGAAATATCATTCAAAAAATACAAGAGGGCCGCAATACACTAAATGATTTTATATGGAATAATGATTTACTATGGTATCATGATCGCTTATATTTATGTAAGAATTCCCAACTCAAACAGAAGGTCCTTGTGGAATTTCACACTTGTCATATAGGAGGATAATCAGGATTCTTAAAAACATACCATGGGATCAAGAAGGATTATTTTTGGGAAGGTCTTAAAAATGGTGTCCAAAATTTTGTGTTTGAATGTGTGGTCTGCCAACAGAATAAGGAAGAGACAATCAAGATGTCATGTCTCCTACAACCATTAGCTATACCAAGTCAATGTTCGGAAGAAGTTTCAATGGATTTTATTACAATTTTACCCAAATCTGAAAGAAAAATTGTCATCATGGTAGTAGTGGATCAACTAACAAAGTATGCCCATTGTTGCTCTTTTTCTCATCCTTTTAAAGAAAGTATAGTAGCCGCAACATTCATGGAAATAGTTCAAACTCTACATGGAGTCCCCGAGATTATTGTAAGTGACAGAGATCCAATTTTCACTTGAAATTTTTGGACTAAATTATTTTCTTGCTTAGGTACTCAATTGACTCATAGCTCATCTTACCATCCTCAATCTGATGGGAAAACTGAGATTGTGAATAAATGTCTAGAAGGATATCTTTGTTGCTTTGCATATGATAAATAGACATAATGGGTCAAGTGGTTGCCTTTGGCGGAATGGTGGTACAATGCATCCTTCAATACTTCATAAAAAAATGTCCCCATTGCTGACACTTTATGGATATCACCCTCCATCCCTCACATCACCCTTGAAATGGACTTCGAAGGTTCAAGCAGTGGAGGACCACATAGGGCACCAAAAAGAGGTTCTCAAACTATTAAAGGAAAACTTGGTTATGGCATAAAATAGGATGAAACAACAAGCAGATCAACATCACAGTGAAAGGGAACTTGAAGTGGGGGATTAGGTATTTCTGAGGCTACAACCACATAAACAGATGTCTCTTAAGCAACAAAAGAAGGACAATAAATTAACACCCAAATATTATGGCCCCTATAATGTTTTGCAAAGGATTGGAAGTATGGATTACAAATTGGAGTTGCATTCATCTTCACGTGTACATCCACTCTTCCATGTTTCTTGCTTAAGAAGGTAATCAACAACAAGATCCTAGTCCAAACTATTTTAATAGAGATTAATGAAAAAGGGAAAATCATACTAGAACTACAAATACTCCTTGAAACAAGGATTAAGCAGCTGAGAAATCGATAAGTTACTTAGTACCTTGTCAAATGGAAAACCCTACTAGTGGAAGAAGCGACATGGGAAGATGATTTCTTCATGCAGAAACACTTGCAGTTAGTCAAGTGTTGAGGAGAACACTTGTTTGAAGGGGAGGGGCATGTTAATCCTTGGACAAATCCCCATGTTATGTATGAAATCCCTTATTAATCCCTAGATATTGAATTATTACATTTCTAGTTTTATATTCGTATGTAGGCTAGAACCCTTCATTGTACCCTTTCATTATAATTTTACCCTTTGTATCCTATATATATACCAAGGAGACCTAGTATTAGGATGATATTATCTCATCTTATCTTGTCTTCTGAATTGGATATATTGTAAAACCAAGTTTTCCCCTCGAAGTGGACTATATTCACTGACTTTTTATCATTCTCAAAGCTTTGGTTCATAACATAAATATAAGTCTTTGTGTCCAAAATGTAAAACAAGTCGCTACCCCTCTTATGTAAATAAAAAAATGTCCTAGAAAACTATCACGTCACCTACCCATAATTCCAAGATTGCAACACATGTTTTTTTATAAATCTTTAGCCATATATATAGATTGTATGAAAAAAAATATGAGTGGAAAAGTCATATTGTGCATTCTTACAAATCATGAGGCAATGAAACACATAGAGAATACATGACCTAAAAATGTTATAAGTGATGAAATATAAGACATTGCTTGGTGATGGATGGAGTGAATTCATTCTCTTTCCAGTCTACAAATTATACAATTTGGCCCATTGTCCTAATAAATTATAACATCCCTCCTTGGATGGTTGCGCAAAAGGTACATTTAATCTTGTCTCTTATTTTGCCTAGAAAGCATTAAGTTAGGGGCACTTACATTTATTAGGAATTTTTGATAGAGGAGATGTTGCTCCTATCAAATCACATCCATATGTACATGATATTCCATTAACTATATGTGAAATTCCATTTACGATGTACGTTTTGATTTGTTGGACAATCCATTACTTTCTAGTGTTGGGAGTATGCTCAAGTAGAATATTTCTTTGGGAATAGTGTAAATCATTTTATTAATTATAATTCAATGGGGTTCATCAACAATTGATGCATCATGAATATTTTTCGTACTTGTGTGGTTAAGGACTATGGACAAAATAATTATTAATTTGTACATGTTGTGGCAAGGATATTTGTTCAATGAATTCTAAAAATTTGCATAAGTGTGTCTATGTATGACATGAGTCATTTTTGTATCCAAACCATTGTTTTCATCAAATAAAGAAATATTTTAATGAACAGATCGAGGTAAGACCCCCTCCCCATAGCATAAATCCAATGGATTGGTCAAATAATGTTGAATCTTGCATTGAATCGATCTATGAGGATATGTTCAATGGAGACCCATCTAATTTTTACGATGATCTAAATGACTTCAAAACTCCTCTTGATCACATGCCAAAAGGTATGCTCTATGATCTCCCATCTTGGAAAGAACTTGAAGTGGAAAAATTATTAGATCTAATGCATGCGATCAAGAATGTGCCATATTCTCTTTGGAAACATACTTCTTCCATTAAGAAATATACAAATGCATCTAGAATAGATTTGGTCATGTCAAAGACAAAGAAACGTCTATAAGAAAAAAATAATTAATGTATATGGTAAAATAATTTATCCTATGTCACCATGATTATTGTCTACGAATGACCTAAAGCTCATGAACAATTTTGTTCATACAATTAAATCACCAACATGATACAACTCTTCATTGAGAAAATCATTCACTATTGATTATTAGTTGAGAGGTCTAAAGACATGGATCACCATAATTTGTTAAAGGTATAAATTAGTCTAGAATTCTTAATTGAGCACCTCTTGTTATATTATGACCATATTCTAGCCGATTTGAGGATACATATGTTCAATATATATATTTGAGAGCTATATGTGGATGCACTAGTCTCACACAAGATTTGCATCATGCCATCGAATGGTTATGTGTGTTTGTAAGGTTGTTTTATCATATTCTCTATCTAGACCATAAATTTTATCTTGATTGATTGTATATGTCAAAATATTAAGTAGTACTATCACAAATTTTATATGAAATTACCAAATAGTAATTAACTAGGGTCATCTTGACTTTAGGTGGATTGCATTGAAAGAGATACATGTCACAAACATCCCTAGATGGCACAATGTAGTAGTGGAATTGTGTGTATTACCAAAAGAGTTGCCTACTAGTTTTATAGATCCTTATGTCCATCTTTGGGTACATTTGATCGAATACATTCAATTAGATAGTGTGGTGAGTTGTAGATTCTTCCTAGAGAAGTATATGAAAATACTTAAGGCATTTGTATGGAAATGAACATGTCTCGAACGGTGCATGGTTGAAGGGTACATTGTCAATGGATATTTCTTTTTTATGTCTAAGTTCCTAAAACAAATACATATAGATGTTCCACTCATGTGAGATGGTTATCAAGATGAATAATGATTGGAAGGGGAGATACTTGAAACACATGTTATCATAGGTAATATACTCATTTCACATAAATATTGTTATAATTGTGTTATTTAAGGAATAATTTATTTCTTTGTAAAAATGAATAATATTAAGTACTCACTAGCATTATAGATGAGGATTAAAGGTATAAAATGAATAAATTATTTTTGTTCAAAATGGAGACTATTGGGAAATGGGTGGTGGTGTACAACAAGATTTGTAAAAAATGACTAGAAGACATATAGTCATTTTAGAGGGTCAAACCCTCAAATTCCATTCTCTACATAATTACATTATCAATGGCCTATAGAGTGCATACACACATGAAGAGAAAATTCAATATTTGGGACTAGCCAACAAGGAAGGTGAACTAGATGCATTGAACCTAGGAATTAGATGTGAAAGGATGATATGTGATAGTGTATCGATCATGAGGTTAACTACATACATTTTAATTGAACACATTTATGTATTATTACAAGTTTAAGTCTAGTCATTGATTTTAATATGCAAAATTTTCCATGCATGCAAGTACAAACATATCCTGCCATGTAGGCATATGGTCATCATTTTAGAGTGGAAAGTGTAAATTGTGGGAAAAAATGTGTGATTGTGGGTTGTTTGTTTCATTTGATCAAACAAGTCATGCAACTTCAAGGGATACAAACCTAATAGAAGGACAACTTGATTATGTTGGCACAATTTAGGAGATAATTGAGTTGGACTATAGGTCCTTTAAATACATGATTTTTAAATGTAAATGGTTTGATATTTTTTATAGATTGAGATATATTAGATATGACCTAGATATAAAATTGTGTTCTATTGATTTACATGGAGAAATGTCAACAAATCATACTGAACCATTTGTGCTTTGGGACACAATGAGTGGGATTTCTTTCATCCTAATGTCTTTGATGAAAATTGGTGGTTTCTTATTCCATGTATACCTAGGGGAGAAATGGTTTTTGAAAATGTACCAATTGAAATTGTTGCAGCAAGTCAAGAAGAGGATGGTGTAAATGTAAGTGGTGAAGTAAATGTGGTGATCAAGTAGAATTAGAAGTGTAGTTTTGTCAAGCATTATTCATTGTACTCTTAGTGGGTTTTTTAATACATACATATAATATGAAGGGTTCATATTGTTATTTTGGGAATTTAAATGAATTAAAGTTGCTAATTCACAAGTTATATTTTAATGAAAGAAAACAATTAATGTTTAGCTCAACCAATTAATGAGCATCCAAACATAAATAGGCTTCAGGTGTTTTTATTGCATAAATATCTAATCTCCAATATATTCATTGTTTTCCTTTAATAACTTCAATGACTAGGTAACTGATATATATAAATATTTGCAACGAACATAATGGACTATGATTGTGATCAATAATTCATTATAATTTGCCAACTTATAAATTGATTATTACTATTACTATTATTATTATTATTACTACTACTACTAGTAGTATTATTATTACTACTACTACTACTACTATTATTATTATTATTTATAAGAATCAATGCTAAATATAATTATTTAAAGTTAATTATAATAATTAGTATCAGTTATTAAATAAGCAGTAGTTTAAATATTAGAATTTTCGAACCTTTTTCCAACTGTCTTTTCTTATCAGTTTTGCCCAAAAACCGGCCAAAAAATTTAAAGAATTGATGGAATTGCATATATCAATTGTTGATATTGCACAGTGTAGGTGTATTAGAGGTTTGTCGGGGCATTGGGTCCATCTATGCATTCAAAACTACAATTGAAACAATAGAAAATTTCAATTTCACCAACAATTGGATCGTCAGATTCTGGTGAGAATTGCTCAAAAAAGTAAAAAAACTCTAATGTTTAGACTTGTCCATTAAAAAATCCTTAATAAAAACATTTTTTTATTAATCAAATATAATATTTATTAATTGAAAAAATATTTTAAAAAACAAAATTAAGCTCTTATAACCCCTGTATCAAGTGACATGGAAGTGATGGGACATGGGGCTGCCAACCGAGGTGAGTCACCACGTGTCATCCCCATCAGACACCCCCCACCAATGCCCATCACCTCACTTTATGGGATTTAACACCCCCTCCTCTACACGTGCTTCCTCCTTCATGGATCAATGTCACTCCATCGCTCACCTTTCTTTGATGACGCCTCGTTGATACCCACATCTACTCTAGATTGTCCTCTGTTCTTTGCACTCCATTAAGGCTACACCTTTGAATATCATTATCCTTGCGGCCCTGCTCTTGGCCCATCATGGCCTCGTCTTGCATTCATTGCACTAGAAAGATGAGGGATTTATTGCCCAAAGGCTTCCTTAAGCTCGATCATGTTACAATATTTTCCATTCGCTCCACTTGTAGATGCTCACTCCACAACCTTATGTTGATCCCTTTGCTCGTTTCCCATCCTTTTTCTTGTGGCCTCATCTCTACCCTTATGTGTCAATGGAACAGCATTGCTTCTCTCTCCGTGTCAGGGGGGGTTCCTCGTGCCACACCATAGGCCATTATGGCTCTCATTTCATCTCTTTTGTTGAATATTCCAGTGAGGCTTATCATGCTCATACTCCACCTGCTATTAGAGTTGAGATAGATCTTTTCAAATCCAACATATGTGTCCTAAGGCACTTCATCCATGACAAGGAGGTGCTTCACTCCACCATATCATGGATTCCAGATATAGCCAACACTCAAGCTCGAAACTCTCAATATCTAAAAACTATTGATATATCTTGGCACTTAAAATTTTTGGTGGGTCAAGTTTTGGTTAAGCATCATGAAGCACAACATGAGATAATGTTTCAACTCAATGATGTTCAGTTGTAGGCCAAACTAATTGATTATAAGTTGAACCTAATGGCGGAGAAGATGGTTACATTGGACCTAACAAAACTGGACTTCCCCCAACCTCAGGCGCATGTTGTTGAAGGTCATCCTATCACTTAATTTTAATGGTTTTTAGGTTCCTTAGTTTGTTGTTTACTATAGGAGGTCTTGGTGTCTCTACCCCGCCTCATTGCAGTTATTTAGAGATTAGACAACATCTAGTTTTTTGTAAAAATGATAATCATAGGTATTGTATTCAGTCATATAGCCTTGAGAGACAAAAATTTGACAAAATTGTAAACAAGATGATGCATTTCTATTGGTATGGTTTCCCAAGTGGAAGAACAATAGCAAAGTTTTTGTACAAACTTTCTATGGTAATATAAATATACATGATAGCTTACAAAAAAACTTAAACTCTTATAAAACAAACCAGATATGTGAAAGCATATTGAAGAACATCAATACTTAAGCAACAATGCAAATGCTATAACATCATTGATTTGTGTCGAGTAAACAATATTGTAATCTATAGAGCCTTACGTGAAGAATCATAAGGTAATTGCCAAAGAAATGTCAATGGATCCCAATAAGATTGTGGAATATCTCCATAGAAAAACCAGAAACTATATGGAGATCATGCCATGAAAGAATGATGGAGACAATTGGAAGGAATTAAGATTACAACAAAAGTGTCCCCAACATGAGCCTCCATAAGTGTCCTCAACATTATTTCTATCCTGCAATATACAATATACAAGTAAAAGAAAACATTTATTGTCTTGGCTTCCAAATCATGAGAGCTCCCTTCCTAGTCAACTAATAAATAAAAATAAATTTATAGCTCGGTCTAATCCTTGCATTCGATCCATTTATTCATTAAATAAAATAATAACAACTAAGAGAGAATATATATCCATAGAAAGACCAGGAACAATATGGCCCCAAATTTTGATTCCCTTCCATTTCTTCTTCCATTTTCTCCCATTTCCATTCTTCTATTACTACAATATTTGTCATTTTATTCTCTTCTTACTAGTTTTTAGACTCAACAACCTCCTTGGCCTTATCTCTATATAAAGTAAAGGTGCTTAGTCAATATAACAGAGATGATTTTCTTCTGAGGTCCATGTTGGTGTTGTTCTTTTGACACAATCTAGAAGTAACAACAACGATTCCAATCTCCACATTTAATAGTTGAATAACACAATGGGAGTGAACTAGTTGAGCATATCAACCCACAACTAATGCATAGCTTCTATAAATGTTACCAACATGATTTTTACTTTTCAATATACAAACTACGACTAGAAGAAAACTTTTATTGGATTTGGTTCTAGATCCCACAACTCTCCTCCTGGTCATCCAAAAACAAAATTAAAAATCTCTATAGCTCGCTCTAATACATACATTTGATCCATTCGTTCAGTAATTACAATAATAACTATGAGCCATTATATCTCCATGTAAATACCAATAATTGCATGGAGATCATCCACATAAGAAAGATGGAGACAATTAGGAAAGGGACAAGAAGGATGGGGGAAAGAAAGAAAGGGGGAGAAGAAGGAAGGTGGTGGTGGTGGGGATAAGAAGGATGGTGGTGGGGAGAAGAAAGATGGTGGAGAAAACAAAAAGGGAGGATTGGGTGATGATAATAAGGGTGGTGATGAATCCAAAGGAGATGGTGAAGATAAGAAGGGTGAACATAAGAAAAATGAATTCAATATTCCTAAATATGTCATTGAGTATGTCTTATTAAGGTCTTATCAAGCCCACTGAAGTCCAATAATTTGATTGAGAAATATTGTTAGCATGAATCTATTCTAGGTGGCATATGACAACATGAGGTACTCAGAAGCAGCTTAAAAGGTAGACTTTTCTCTTCAATGTAGTGTATTATCTTGAACTTTTAAGAGAAGAGATGGGTTTCGAGGAGGCTATATGCTTGCCTAAATAAATAAATATAGTTTGCAACCTCGTGTTCTATATCATTCCCTTGATAGTTACCTTATGATTCTGCACATTGGGTTCCCACGTCAAATTTTGCAGACTTTTCTCCTGTCAATGATCAGTTGAAACTCCCTATAATAATAGTGTCAATATTGTGTGCATATGCAATGGAAATTTCACAACACATGTTTTTTTTCTCAAATACAATATCATGATGGTATCTCGATGCTAACACGATGTTATGTATTTATAAATAGTACGTTAACTCAACGGAATACAACACACAACAATTTATAGTGATGAATGAATGATGCATTAACAATGCACATCAACTCAAGGAAAAATGGAAAAAAAAATTAATGTCTTCAATGGCATACATACAACACAAACACGAAGTAAAATCTTGTCTCAAAAACCCAATGTGCATCGGAAAAAAAAAATTGGCTAGCAGAACATGGGTTATAGCAACACAAATTAATGACATTATAGCGCCTTATTGTAGTCATGACTAAGTCACATTTGGCTCGTGTCTTCTCATTGAAACATATTTTGATTCTTTTGTTCTATATAAAAGAAAAACACAAAAAATCTATATTAATTGAAAACACCAAAATGAGAGAACACAACTTAGGTTCATTCTATACCACATATTTACCAACAAGTTTGGCTTGATCTCCTTACTAGTTCAAGCAGCAATCTTACCAACAAGTTTGACCCAATCTCCTTACTAGTTCAAGCAACAGTCTATGTCCCCTTTATTTGAAACAATCGCATTAAGTCACTTGTGTTTTTTTATCTTTTCAAAATTGAAAGAAAATTTTCATCCTACTAGTTCCATGTTGTGACCATAGTTATTGAGATTTGCAATCTTGATTGCCTTTTCAACTTGTCACCTTGATCCTTGAGTCATCCTTTTATCATTAGTCCAACCTCATATTCATGGGATTAAGTACACCCTCAACATTGTCAGAAATGTGTTATATTTTTTGCATGGCCATCTCCATGTGTTGTTTGTATGTGCAAGGGGGTCATAGGGGGGGCTAGTTTAGGCCCCCCTATCTAAGGTTTGGAGGCGAGAGCTCTTGACCAAAAAATTTGGGTTGTTTTTTGTCCACTTTTTGGCATGTTTTGGTTTTTATGGCCAATCATTTTTTGACCCATTGTAATCTAATTATGGTTAAGAAATTAGGGTTTTAATATAACTCAGGTTAATGGATTAGGGTTTTGGATGCTGTGAAATACCTTTATATTGTATTGTGAATGGTGACATTACTATAATGAAGAATATAGAGGTGTAGCTTTAAGGTTTGTTGGTTTTCCTGGCTAAGGGTTTCCATGGTAAATCTTTGTGTATTATGTGTATGCCATTGTCGTTCTTTCTATTTTGTTTAATAACCTCTATCCATTATTTCACTTCGAAGGTTTAAAACTTACAAATATTCCTTTTCATCCAAACCCCATAATGGCCAGTATTTGAGTCTTTTTATTTAAATTAACAATCATTTCCCAAGTGAACCTATTCACATTGTGTAGGTTTGTACTAGTACCATGGTTCCTACATCACTATCAATGGGCTACCTCATGTATGGTAGGGAATTTCAGTATTGATCTTTGACCCCTTAGTTTCTTACATGATTGGCCACAACTTATCATCACATCATGGGGATTCATACATGTTGATGGTAATAGTGTCCCAGTTCGAGTTGAACCCATTGACATGTGTGGAATTGTTCTACCATTTTGTTAGTGGCCTCTAATATGACCTCTTCTCTAGTCAACAATGTACATGTTTTGGCTCCCATTCCTCATGTGGCCTCCTTTGCTATATTTATTTTCTCTCCTAGGGGACATTGCTCCATACCAATATTTAGACCAGAAACAACATTCATTTTTAGATGTACAATGATCTAGCTCCACTCATCATAGTCCCATATTGTACTCTGCTTTGACTATTGTATATGCATATCACCTCACCATTGTTTGTTTTGTAGGTGGTGTCCTTTGTCTTTCTGTAAGAGTTCCTTCCTTCAATTATATCTCTATCTATAATATGTTTTTTCATAACATGGACATGAACACATGATGTATTTTGGCTAAACGATAAGCTCCTTACCTCACATATCATGGAGCATATGTTTCACTCTAGTTTCAATCACTTGTGATAGTTAATTGAACTTTAATGGAAACCTCCCAAATCAACATTTACCTTGTCTAATACATTCAAGTGCAAGATATATAGGCCAATTATAGGTCACCAACCCTAATCTAACTCTTAATTACCATTTTAAGTATCATGTAGATTATCCCTAAATATTAGTATGATCGTGTTGTACTTTTGCTTATGCTCATGGGACCCTTGAAGTAGAGTGGGTCAAGGAATTTCACAACCCATTAATGGCTTTGGTCAACTCAAGGACTCGATTGGTGAGTGAAAGACCTTAATAGTGATCAATGTAAGGGTATTTACTCCATCTTGGAGTCTAGTCAGTCACATGGGTGCCCACAGTAGAACTAGTTTC
>SNQJ01S0017759.1:0-15706 GCA_010110895.2 Picea sitchensis
CGAAGAAGACTTCTTCTGAACACGCACTACCTATCATGGATGCTACTTTCAATGGGAACATGGATAGATACTTCATAATCCTCAATGGATCATATCATTTAGGATTATCTCCCTCCTAATCCTTTCTTCATGCATGAATTCATACTCTTCTTTTGGAATTATGTAATCAACTCCCTCCAACTAAGAGAGTCCACGCTTCTGTCTACATCCTTATTGCCTTCTGCAAAGTGTCATAAGTATTTTTCTATTTTCCTCTTGATTATTGACTTCTTTATGTTTTGAATTTTTCTGGGTCTCTTCAAGTTTGATTATGATTTTGGCTTATCTAGCAGTTGTTACTTATATAATAGCTTCCAAAGGAATTGTTACCAAGGATTGTCAACATACTTCATATTTTCATGTGTATTGCTTGACTTGTAGTCATTGTGATAGAAATCCTTATATTTTTATTCTTCCATAGGTATTGTTTCACTTGAACATCCTATCTTCTAAGAAATAGATATGCATGAAATGTACAGAAACTATGTAAACATGGTATGTACAAGAACTTTGAAGAATAATGTTACCTTGACTTAGAAGAATAAATCTTGCTTCATCTTGTTTGACTTTCTTTGAGGGTTCCTTTTCTTCGACAACTATTTCTTTGTGTGTTTCCTTCCTTTTCTTTAACTCAAGACAATGATTATTGTAGTGACCACATTTTCAACAGTTGAAGCATTGTATTTTTGACATATCCTTTTCTTGATTTGGTTTCTTCCTTGAGTCAAACTTCTTCTTATTCCTGAATTTCTTGAACTTTGTTGTGTAGGCTTGATCATCATCTTTCCTTTGGAATTTATCTTTTGCGCTAATCCTTGATTCTTCTTGTGCACAAAAAACCCAAAGTTATTCAAATGTGGGATACTCCTTTCTTGTGTTCATGCTCACAGAAGATGCATCCTATGTCTTAGGAAGGCCATTCAGTACTATATTTAGCAGTTCCTTCTCTAAAATGATTTCTTCAATAGCTTGTAGTTGATCTCTTAACTGAGAGATTCTCACAAGGTATGATGTTATGCTGTCATCATCAATCATTTTCATGTCACAAATATCATTCTTTAGACTCATTACTTGTCCAATGTTTTTTACTGAGAAGAGGTTAATTAGGGCATCATACATCTTCTTAGATGAGTCAAGATGAGATATGTAGGGTATCAAGTAGTCTTTTACAGAGTCCACTATGATACTCATGGCATTGATGTCATTGTTATTGAACTTCTCCATAATTGTGACGTTCCGAGGTTCCTTCTCTTTTCCTTATTAAAACTATGGTTCCGTGATCTTTCCTTTCACAATATCCAACACTTTATTCTTGGAAAGGATGAGATCAATCCTTTTCTTCCATGCTCTGAAGTTAGAAGCCCCTTCTAACTTGTTTTCTCACTTCATAGAGTAAGCCATGACTGCTTTGACTTTGACAAAAAACTCAAACTTGAAGTCTTATCTTGCTAAGAGTACCATAAGGTGCTAGCCTAGGGTGCACTAGGCTATCCATGAATTAGGTCAAGCTCTTCACTTAAGGTGCCTTAACAAGAGGGTTAGGGTTTCGTTGTTGCAACAAAAAATTTGACTACAACTGCAACTGTAACTAAACAAATCCTCCCAATCTATCTTCCAATGGTTATACTATCCTAAGATAGTGTGGGCCCATAACGTGTTATAAATAATAGGTGTGCTCGTTTAACCATAGACAATATAGCAATATTATCACCCAACCATAGACTGAAGCCACCCCTGAGCACCTTAACCTTGAAAGAGAGAATAATTCTGGAGGAAAACCCTAAGTTCAAAAGCCAATGAAGGTAGCATACCATTCTCCAGAGCTAGCGTACCAAGAATAAATTCCAAGCCTAAAAAAGAAAATATTAGTTGCAGTAACTACAACTGCAACTACTCTCCAAACTTGTGCACTTACTGAATTTTTGTAGTTGTGAGTTGTGTGTATCCAAATGGGCTCTTGCATCCTATATTTATATTGCGCTTCCTTAGTTTTCTGGGCCGAATTCTCTTTCTGAAGGCTAGAAACAAAATATTAATTATTCTCTTTAGCCAACTTATCTTCTAGGGTTATGTCCAAGTCTTTTAGGGATTCTCTTGCTTCCCAGAATATTCCAGTCTTGTCAAGGTTACAGGTGGAGGTTAATACCTCCCGCAGCTACCAAAATTATCAACAAATGTTGCAACTAGGATTTTGGATTTTGGTTGGACTTGGTCTCTTGGTTATGGTTTGTACTTTCTGCTTGGTTTCTAGTTATTCTTTCTTTGTGCGCTACCCTTAGAGAAAGGTGCACTAGCCTTGGTTGGCTATTAGTCTCCTACCATAATTATTCTATTGGTCAAGGTTAAGGTGCTTGGGGGTGGCCTTTGTGCCTATGGTTAGGTGACAATATTTCTATATTGTGTATGGAAAAACAAGCACATCTCTTTATTTCTAACAATAATAACATAGATACATTACACAGTGGAACATAAATTACAAATAATAACAATGAGAACTTATCTTTTAAATAATCAATCCACCAACTGGTTTCAGACGTTGGATGTTCCACCCAACCATAAGCTATGTTTCATATAAACTCCATGCAATAGGTCACCCCCGAGTTGAGTCTATGAATCAATAAGGATGGGTCTGAGGTTGACACTCAATTTCCCAAACTAGTAAAAAATCAACTCTCATGGTTTTTCAACTACACTACAATACCAATTTATCAGCTCTCTTCTCATTTAGTCTACATATCCCAGAACCCCCTTCATTGTCATGCAATCCCTTGGGCCATCCACCTCTCTAATTCTATTGGTCAAGAAATCTCAACGGTGGAAACTCCATGGATTATCAGCCGTGGATAGTCCTTTCATGACTGTAACTAATCTCATTGGTCCACAAACATCAATTCTCTACTGGAAAACACCAATGGTTCCTACATCCAAACAACCATGTCTCATTGCTCTAGCAATTCGTTTTCCATGGCCAAACCCAAACCAATAATGAGAAAGAAGTAATGAACGAAGAATGGAGTGACAATGAATGGCCAACCAAAAATAATTGAGTAACCCACAAACAACCCAAAAGAAGAGCTTATATAATTTATTTCCAAGGCATATCATGGCTCCTTAAGAAGCCCACATGACCCCTTACCTTCTCACTAAAATCAAGGAGGATAAGATAAAAAAATAACATACCATCCACACAATACTCACAAGATGTTCCCTAGGAAAATTGAATACAAGAAAAGCTAGCTACAATGGGAGTCCTATTCCTTTCTCTTTATGAAATGTGAATAAAAATAAAGTGCACACACTATGGAGTTTCCATGGACACTCTAACTTGAATGGTTTCTATGGGATCTTCTACTTCCTATGTTATGCCTCAGTATTCAACTCCTAAATTCTTTGGACAACTATGGAACAATAAACAAGAATGAAACCTTTTTCTTTCCTAGTGGCTAGTGTTTAACATGGCCCCATAGTTTTATAGGATTAGGGTTAGGGTTTTCACATGCCTAAACTCACATTTAAGGTTAGGGTTTTTTCATGCCTCAAATTTTGATTAGGTTTAGGGTTTTTTACCCTCTAGAATCTTCTCAAAAGTCACACTATACTAGCTCCACATGCGTGAGTAATGTGACTTGATGTGGCATCCACTTGGTATCATGGTGGTAAATAAGATATGTCAAATTGTGGCAAGCATAACTTCCACATACATATTTTGATTGAGGTGATTTTCAATACAAGGATATATGTACACCTATTAAAAAACATAAGAGACAATAAAATTTTAATCATAGAGATGATTTCTGTAGCCACTATTTGATATACTTAGAATATTCTTAGTCATCAAAATAAACTATTAATTTCCTTGCATGCCAAAACATGGTTTTTCATCATTAAAGAGGACAATTAACAAACTAAATGCTTTGATTTTAAATATTAATTTCCCTACATGTCAAAACATGGCCGATGATTAACATGATTATCATAATAATGATGGGCGTTATTAATGCCAATGTATGTACTTCTCTTGAGTTTTTTTACTATACTTTTAGGTTTTTTACTATCTTGTTTTACTTCATGTGGGATGTGCTCTCTACCTCATGTGCTAATGTTATGTCTCTTAGGTATTGGAAAGAGAAATTCATTTCAAGAAGGAGAGAACATCTTTGTCTCCATTGAGACCTCTCTGAATCTTACCCATGAAAATTTGTGTCCAAGCTAAATCGTTATACATTTCGGGCGACTAATGGAAACTAGGGACGTGGCATTGGTTAGTAAATATATAACAGTTTCACTTGACCGAGTTCCAAGTTCAGTATAGGAGGTTCTATAAAAATCAGACCGGAGGGAAAGAGGCATCCTAGAAGGAGGTTTAGAATCAGTCTGGAGGTTCAGTAAAAATCGGACTGGAGGGAAAGAGGCATCCGAGAAGGAGGTTTAGAATCTATCAGATAGTAGAGGCTTCTTATATGCAATTAAGTTGTTATGTAGGTTTTGTAGAAATAAAATAAAATAATTAAAACCTTGCAAATGGAGTTTTGATTATTTATAAAATTTGGCATAGATTAATTACAAGTCTGAGTAAGGATGTCTGTTTGCTTAAACTTTCTTCACAAAACATTGAACCTCGATGTGACAAATGTGAACTTTGAAAATTTTATGATTGGATACCCCACCTACATGCTACCATGTTATTGAGAAAATAAGAATTCTTTTCATTTTATTGATTTCAGAAAATAGGATAGTTGAATAACCAACTAGATGCCTTTTAATAAAAGAAAAAAAACAGAATTAAGATAAACTTTGTGAAAAAATTAGTTTTCAGAAAACAATGTCTTCAACTTGTAACTAGGATGAAGTTCAAAAATGAATGACCACCATTGTTGATTTGGACTCAAATATAATCAGGTAGATCTTGAGAAGCAATGTTCCTCACTGCAATGGAACAAGATTTTGAGAAGCAATTAAATATGGCCCATATAGCAAGTAGATAACAACTCTTAATAACTACAAAGTCCAATGTGCCTCGGAAAATCATAAACACTAGTCTAAGAACATCTTGGAAGACTAGTTTTTGGCATTTTATAGTCCAGTAAACCAAAAGATTGTAGAGGCTAAAAGAATGAAAAGGGTGTTAGTAGATTAATATAGGAAAATATCCAAAGGCACAAGCAGCCTAAAGGAAAAATATGTCATGCCTCTTTTGGTTTCTTGTGAAGCCAATGCAAATCTTACAAGCAAAGGGGGTAAGAAATTCAAACTTATTTTTTAAATTCAAAATTATAATGGTGAATTAAATTGTTAAAAAAGGGTAATGGTTGTTTTTATCTACATTTGCTAATTTAATTTTTAGTTAAAAAGAAAAGAGGGTAAATGGTTATTTTTATCTACACTTGCTAAATTAATTTTTAAAGAAAAAAGAAAAAGGGTAAATGGTTGTTTTATCTACACTTGCTAAATTGATTTTTTTTAGTAGAAAAGGAAAAAGGGTAAACTTAAAATAAATAGGAAACTTAAATAAAAAAGGGAAACTTAAAGAAAAGGGGAAACATAAAGAAAAAGCTAAATATTTAACATAGTAAGGAATCTTGCCTTTGAAACTTTCTAATTATGAACTCAACTAGGAATTAAGTAAGGTGTAAGTCATTTAAGAAGTGTAAGGGAATTTTGGGACATCGAGGAGCGTTTTTAGGAATTATCTTAGGTGGATGAAGGAAATAGGAACATTTAATTAATTAATAAAATTGATTTTCTGGTGAAACTAGGGGGTCGAGCGACATGTGTACATGCGAGGTTTTTCAAAATTAATTAAATGAAAAAGGAATTTAATGAGAATTTGGGAAACTAATTACTTGAAAACTCTATAAAAAAGATGGATGAGGAGGAGTATGGATCTCATCTTTTTGCGTAAGGTTACGATGCTGAAATTTTATCTTGACTGAACTTTCTCTTGTGGGAGTTGGGTCACCCAGCTCGGGTAACGAGTGGTAGCTCGACCTTGCGAGGTGAGCTGGGTGCTAGCATTCTCTGGTATTGTTTGCGTGCCCCCTTTGCATCTCGGGGGGCTCACGGGAAAGAAGAGTATTCCTAGCGTTGGCTGGGAGGTACCGATGAGGTCACATCGGTTGGCAAGCGGGAGCTAGATGGAGCACGCATGGTACAACAACTTCAGAGAATTCACATTTGGCTAAGGTATGCCTATTGAAGTTGTTACTTGCAATGAATTTAATTTAAACATGTTTTTATGTACTCGGTTGAAGATTTCATGGCCATGAGCTTTCTTGCACATGCATTCCTACTATAATTGTAATCCCCTTGTTGCTTGATTTATTCAGTAAGAACCCTTGCTATCCAGTGTATCCTTTATTTATGAGTTATTGTCTCTTTACACATGGAAAGAATGAGCCCCAAACTCAAAAATTGCTTGTGTTCTTGTATCTCCTACCCGCGTTTTCATTATTCCTTGATTGTGCTTTTATTTCATTATTTGCTTCTTGAGAGAGAAGATCTGGATGCATATTGTATTTCTATCTTATGTCCCTTATCCCTTAAGTTATTAGTCTCTGCTTGAGAAGTCAGCCATGAGGTGAATCGACGGTCGTCACGTCGGTGTTTAAAGACTTATATATTTAAATGCCCTACTTTCCTATGCATGCATAATAAGTGAAGGATAAATTTTGCCCAACTATCTATCCCTTACTTATCTCTGCGTTTTTCTCTTATGATTAATCTATAATCATTGCGCCTTCTTGTGAATGAGTATCTGTGCATTTTGATTGATCCACTGCCGAATGATTTGTCTTTGCGTCTTCTTGTGATTGAGTATCTCTGCATTTTTTGTTTGATTCATCTCTGATCGATTAGTCTCTGCGTTTTTGTTTGATTCATCTCTGATCAATTAGTCTCTGGGTTTTTGTTTGATTCATCTCTACGTTTTCTTGTGGATGATTATCTCTACGATTTCTTGGCCTATTACCCAGTGATTTAATATTGTAGTGATTTAATATGGTGTAATATTGCAGTGATTTAAGTGTGGTATTGTTAAGCCTGGTAGTGAATTTAATATACACAAAGATATATATACTACGAATTTAATATATACATTTGACTGGATAGAAAATTAAATTCGACTGTCAATACATCTAGTCACATTTAATAAATTAAGAGGACAAGTAAGGATATCCTAAAAACCCTTTTACTGCTAGTTCAGCTAGTGTCGGTGGTTGGAGTCAGTTAAGCCTTGAAGGATTAATCATATTCCACCTTAGGGATTCACTTCCAACCAAGTAGATTATTGGGTTACGAATTCGGTCAATAGAATAATTCCCAAGGAAGCCCTCGAAGTCCGTGGTCACCTTTACCAAAAGAAAAACCAATAAATCTAACGTTAAAACAAATATTTCGAACCCCTTCCTTGTGTCTCTAAATTTTTCGGGGACTTGAAGTTTAGGCTTGTGCGTCTGTATGAGAGTGGATGGTTAATAAGAGGCTGAAAACCTAAGTACTAGGCCTATGTACACCTTTCGCATTACTACAAAGTTTTAACATTTAACCACTTCCGAAGATGAGTATAACTTAAATGAGTATTGAATAGTAAACATAAATTGAATACACACGATATTACGATTTTAAGGATTAATACCCTTATTATAAATCTATCATACAGACTTAGAGCGTAATTATCTTAGAAGATTTATTTATTTTTATGACGAAATTGAGGTTTATTACATCTGAACGTATGCACAATGTGATATAATCCTATCAATTAAGATCGTGGGTGGAGTACATATGAGAAACTATATACACTTGAGGTGCAACTGCAATTAATGTTAGACATCATTCTTAGTATAAATGAATTTCAATTGTCACCCACCTGCTAGTATGCAAAGGGAGATATCTTTCAGACCATCCAGAGTCACTCGACACCATATCCCACAAACCCTAAGAAGTTGGCAATCAAGAGCACAATACACATAGGCAAAAAAAGAGAAGCAAGGCTCAATAACCATCCCACCGCCTTGCCTAGATCAAAGGTCACTATAAGATTGTTGAGCTAGACCTCGTTGATGTCTAATAATTCCTTTAGAACCGCGGAATAAACAGAGAAATCGAAGTTGGTTCCATTGATTACTTGCATCCATATGGAAGCATCATGAGACATTCTACCCTGAGGGTCATGTGTGGACTAGTAGGGAGGAATTTAGACTTCGTCCTGACATGCCTCAAATTGTCAGATGAAGGAACCAAGACTTTGGTTTCATAAGGAAGCATCGAGAAGAACAAAGAAAGATTTGTTGCTATAGGATTCTCTCAGGTGGAGGGAATAGACAATGAGGAGACATTTGCTCTTGTTGCTCGATACACTTCTATTCAGACGATTATTTCCCTCGCAACATCCATCGGTTGGAAACTAAATCAGATGGGTGTGAAGACAACCTTTCTCAATGGATATATTGAGGAAGAAATATACATCGAGCAGCCGGATGGTTTCATCATACATGAGAAGGAGTCTCATTTGTGTAGGTTGAAGAAGGCCCTGTATGGACTCAAGCATGCACCTCGATCTTGGTATGCGAGGATTGATGGACACCTGATGAGGTTGGGCTTCAACAAAAGTGTTGTTGATCCCAACCTGTACTACAATATTGTTAATGGTGAGTCCCTGATTATGGTCCTCTATGTTGATGATTTATTCCTCACCGATACAGAGAGCCTTATTATTGAATGCAAGTATGTGTTGGTCTTTGAGTTCGAGATGAAGGAACTTGTTATGATGCACTACTTCTTGGGACTAGAGGCATGGCAGAGAACTGATGAGATCTTTCGGAGTCAGGGGAAGTACACAGTTGAGATATTCAAGAAGTTTGAGATACTGAACTTGAATTCGGTGACTACACCAATGATGACGAATCTGAAGAAACTAAGTGTGTCTTCTTCTGATTATGATGAATTGATCCAACTCTTTATAGACAGTTGGTTGGATAAATGATGTATCTTGTTAACACCATACCAAATAATTGCTATGTAGTGAGTGCACTTAGCAAGTTTATAATTCAGCTGAGATAAACACACTAGATTGATGCGAAGCATGTGTTGAGATACCTGCGAGGCACAATTTGACATGGTCTGAGATATACTTCCAGTATTGATATGATATGGAAGGAATATATTGACTCTGATTGGGCAGTGAGCATAGTGGAAAGAAAGAGCACCTTTTAGTGTTGCTTCACTTTGGTATCTTCCATGGTTTCCTGCTGTAGTAGGAAACGAGCTTATGTGGCTTTAAGCACAACAAAAGAAAAGTACATTGCATTAAGTATGAAAATCTTCGAAGCAGTGTAGCTTCACAAGATCCAAGGAGATTTATTCGACCATGTGCTGGATTCCACCATTATTCATTATGGTAACTAAAGTTGTGTGAATATCTCTGATAATCCAGTGTTTCATGACAAACCGAACCACCTTGAGATCAAGCACCATTTCATCCGAGACATGGTGTAGAGGAAGAAAGTATTGGTGCAGTACCTTCCTACAGATGAGCAAGTTGCTGAAGTTCTTACCAAACTAGGATGAAGTTTAAGTACTTCTGTGACAAACTTGGCATGGCAGAGAATGCCTCCCTTGCTGAGAGGGAGTTTTGATGTTTGCAACTTCCTAAGACATTCTCCAGATCGTACTCCTTTGTGACTGAGTTGCGTTGATCTGTTAGGACACTTATCCGAAAAGGGATAAGTGGGGAACTTATTCGAGAAGGGATAAGTGTGGTTGGGATTATTACCCAACGTCCCATGTGGAGAGCACATGAGGACATGTCAAGGGAGTTGACCCTTGATGTCATACACTATGGGAGTTTACCCTAGTGTTTCTAGAGGGTGTAGCCTCTAGAAGTCCACATGGAGTGCCATGTGTGACATACTTTCTTCAGATCGTACTCCTCTATGAATTGAGTTGAGTTGATTTGTGAGGGCACTTATCCGAGAAGGGATAAGTGGGGCACTTATTTGAGAAAGGATAAGTACGGTTGGGCTTATAACCCAACATTCCTTGTGGAGAGCAGATGAGAACACGTCCCATGAGGACCCTAGTGTTTCTAGAAGGTTTAGCCTCTAGAAGTCCACATGGAGTGCCATGTGTGACAAACTTTTTCCAGATCGTACTCTTCTCTGAATTGAGTTGAGTTGATATGTGAGGATACTTATTCGAGAAGGAATAAGTACATTTGGGATTATATCCCATTGTCCCATGTGGAGAGAACATGAGGACATGTCAAGGGAGTTTACCCTTGATGTCTCACACTATGGGGAGTTGACCCTAAGTGTTCCTAGAGGGAGTAGCCTCTAGAATTCCACATGGGAGTGCCATGTGTGACAAACATTTTACTACTATGGTGGTTTTGTACCACTAACGGACAGTAGTTGTGTACTACTATGGAAATATACCTCCCTAGTTAAGAGGGAGTGTTGATTTTTCAACATCGGGCATAACTTCTTCTATATTGGGTTGCAGACCAAAGGAAGATAAGATACATTTATCACAAAGGTGCACTTGTGGTAAATGGGCCCAGACATAGTCCTTCCTTGATCATGACAAGGAATAATATGGAATCGAGGTGCTTGAAGTGCTTTCCACGAGTCAGTTAGCATCAAGCCGACATTCACTCATAGGTGTGTACCTCTCGTGAAAGATCCTGGTGTGGTCTTTGTCCTAGTCATGGTGATTTGACAAGGAATGATAAAGACTCAAGATGCTATGCTATTACATGCAGACCCAAACGAGCCTAATCTTAGAGAGAGTTAATTGGCTCATAGGGAGAGCCGCCCAAGGAGTTTCTCCTCCGTCCAGGTGGGAGAGAGATGTCTCCCAAGACTGACAGGCAAGTGTCATGAGTCTAGGGTGAAGTTTGTATACTTCAAAGACAAGACTGGGGAGATGTCTCCCAAGACTGACAGACAAGTCTCATGAGTCTAGGGTGAAGTTTGTATACTTCAAAGACAAGAGTGACATGTTGCAGAATGTCTCCCTCGTTGAGAGGGAGTGTTGATGTTTGGACAACATCAGGAAGACATTCTCTAAAGATAATAATTAATAAATAAATGATAATAATAAATAGTTATTGATTATTCAAGGGACCCATCCTTTCATGGATGGTCACGTTATGTTCCCTATATATGGAACACTCATCATTGTAATAAAATATCAATCATATCTTATATGAAGAAAAACAACATTGGTGATGGCGTTCAATATTTCTTTTGTTTTGGTGTGAAAATCGTATGAATGGAAGCCCATCCATCATGTCGCCACCCTCCACGTCTGTGCTCCCCTCCAGCACATGAAGGGTTGTTTCACTTTCTGTTTCGGTTGTCTTAAACAATCTGTTCACAATCACGATAAGGAATGCATTAATGAAATGAACGCCGGCAAACAGTCGTGTTGATTGGTCGATTTGAATTCGATGAGCGTCGTCATGGTCAATTGGAATTCGAATTTGAGCACGCCCATTCTTGAAACATTCAATACCATTCTGTTTATTCAAATCCGCAAGAGTGACTAACACCATTCCATTCATCCGATTTTGAATCTACACTAGACGAAAAAACTGACATCTACATCTTCGGAGTGGTATATATATATATATATATATATTCATGACTTGGTAGATTTGAGGAGCGTCAGCAGTGAATTGATAAGGTTTTTGTTTCTTTAAACTTAAAGAGGTACTAATTTTAGATTCACAGTAGCCTACTCTAGTGTATCTTTCTCTTTCCATTCTAGTGTTTCCCTTATTCCAATTATCAATTTTTCCATATTAACCCTTGTCCTACTTTCTAATCAGAATCAGGAAAGTAGAGAGTATTTAGCAATACCCCACCAGGAGAGAGACTGTTAAGAATGTTGGGTGTTGTTGATCCCCGTCGTGTGGGATATCACATGAGAGCTCTCTGTAGAATTAGCTTCTTGTGCCATAAGATTTTCATATTCCTCCACAACAGCTAGTTTTGTTGATCTTTCTGAGGTCCCTGTATGCTTAGCATTTAATGTTTAATGGAGGACACAGTGTGAATAATGTAACCCAAAAAAATAAGGATACAACCTATATTTCTTTTTACCATTTCAAATGAGAAGAACCTAATGACAAAGTGTAGATTTGATGAGCGTTAGTGTACAATAAACGATATCGAGTGAATTGATAAGGTTTTTGTTTTTTTTAAAACCCATGCAGTATTAAGAATTTTTGTGGTAGGCATGCTTCATATGCAAAAGTTTTCCACACAAGTACTATCAATGTCACTCCATGAAATTTTGAGCACAGATGTATGAAGACTAAACCCCACACCATAAGTGATTTATGTTCATTATGAATTAATTGCAATTAAACCGAGCTACCAACCAATCATTGAGAATAACTAAGCCAACACAGAAGCAGGAGAAGACTTTAAAGAAGCACAATGCATAAGAGGTAAATTTGTCTTGTGCATAAGAGGTAAGCTCATGTTCTCGAAATTCGGATTATGCTTATGCTTATGTTCTGGGATTATGCCTCACTTCCCCACGGCCACAAGTTGTGACCGCACGCCTAAAAAAAGGCGCTTCACATTTCGGGACCTCGGGTGTTCTGCATACAAGCTACCCAACTCTCTTGAGTCTCGATCTCTCGATCGACGATTTCTTTCAAAGACCACATCTGACGGTCCTGCGCTCTCCTCGATCGACGACTGCTATCGTTTCATGATTTTGCATATGGGGGAAATTAACGTGAGTCAACTCCAACTCCATGTTCCCCGAAATATCGATCTTTGGGTTAAACGCTTAGCCTCTGCTAGCTCCTCCCTTATCTTCCACCCATGTGACCATTCGCCATGACCTAGGGCAAATCCTCCAAGTGCATCACGACTTCACCAGTTGCGAAGCCGAAACTTAGTCCAACGCTTGCCCCTCGAAATCTTGATCCCCGAACTCCCGAAATTCTCCCACGTCAGATTAATGGCTCCTAACGCTCCAAGATTCGACAGTTCAGATCTTCTTGCCCAAATCAAGACTTCGCATTTCGGGACTTTTGGAGGTAGCTTCCTCCCTTCTCTCCTGATTCTCGATTCTCTGATATCCACTCCATATCAACGGTCACAGTTCCACCTGCGATCTAACAGCTTAGATCAAATCGTGAGTTCAGGCCTCATGAGTTCTTAAAACTCTTCTCGTTGACTTGTGTGACGTGTGAGCCAACAAAATGTTGATCTCTAGCCACGCGTCCCTTCTCGATGGACAAACATGATCGTTTCGGCTCCCAACTCCTTGAGTATTTGCTCCTGACTTCACCTTTGTTCTCTCGATGCCCGATCCTTCGATGTGTGTGGATCTGCACCACCTGTCACCCTGGATCCAACAGTCCAGAATGATTTCGTGAATTCTCCTTTCGTGAGTTTTCTCCTCTCCTCCTTGCAAATATCCCAATGTCCGACTTCCCGAACACCCCAGATCTGCTACCACCTGTCACCTTTGATGATGGACGGTTCCGATCGTTTTTGAACTTTAGGACTTTGATGAGTCCACTCTCTTGCTCACACAAGGATTAAGCCTTGTGCGCTTTCCTCCGAATCCGATGGTTGTTGGTGTTTTGTTCTCTGATCTGATGGTCGAAATCTTATCTACTCCTCTGCATGTTCCTCATGTCTGGACTCTGATCAAACGGCCCAGAGTTTCTCCTCCGCAAATGATCTACGGAAGTTGTGCTCCTTCTTCTGAGCTTTAGCACTTTCTTCCCAAAATTGGAAGATTTCCAATGTTTCGAAGGCTACGAACTTTGATTCTTCTGCGAACTCTATGACTTTGAGTCACTAATCAAAATCTGGACCAGGGGGCAAAAATTTGCTCAATTTTCAAAGTTCTCAGAATGCGACGAAAATGGTGTCATTGCGTCTGTCTCGTCTTCATAATTCCGGCGGTATATTTACTTTCGCAAACAGATTCCGTATGGAGGAGATATCGCGATCTGTTCTCCAAGCCAAACATGCAAAAATTTGGGATGTTGACTGTACCTGTCCGTACAGTCCGTACGGCCACGTGGAGGGCCGTACCATCATGATGATGTGGCACTTGAGTTGGCACCTATTGACGTGGCGAGTTGTGATTGGTTGACTGTGGACGAGTAATGTTGTGACACGTGGCTTCTAGTTGGGCGAATATTAGGGCGCCACGTGGCCCAATCAAGGGCTGCCACATGGCACCCGGTTATTGGCTTGGTTATTGTTTGATTTATTAAAATTTTTGTTGGTCCGTGGGGTTTGACCCCCGGACCTCTACCCACGTTGAAAGTTTTAACATAATCCGCCAACCACTATGCCACGCGTTGGCTTTTGAAATATGTATGAGTGTTAATTTATTTCAATTCACACAATTGTGTAACCGGCGGGGGGTCGGGCCAGGGCTTAGCCTCGACCCCAGTTCTATGCAATGGAATACGACCATATATCAAATTATGCGCGCGGGACTTGTGTTTAAACCTGTGGTTACATTATACACCATGCGACCATTGCTTATACGGAGGCGCGAACATATATTTCAAATTAAAACCCACGGTCATATGTCGTGGTATGTGACTAGGCCTGTTGATAAATGGCGTGAGGGGTGTATTCAATATAACCCTCGGTTATATGTGTGTTGATATGACCATACCTTTGTAAACGGAGCACGTGGTGTTAAATTTGGTTTTATTTCAAACGGTTGGCACGGTTTTAAAACCATTAACCAACTTTTGCTTTTAGCCCGAGGTCATATTGTAACTGTCCATGTGCCCAGGTGCTAGGCGGTTGGGGGCTGGAGGCACCCTAACCGTTCTACAGTTTGCACCATTGGCGCATTTTCACCCGGTGCCAGGTTATCACGCGTTTTTGGAGCGTGTTCCAGGTTCATGCACACAGAGGTGCGTTTTGGCGAACCAGTTCCAGCAAAGCTTGAAGGAGGAAAATGGAGGAGGCCTAACTTCTTCACCGTTTGGCCGATTGAGGTGCCGTAAAAGCCCAGCCAGGGGTTTTTGGACGTGTTGGATCTATTGGTGCCATTTTCACAGCCATTTTAAGACTCTTCATGCAATTTTTTCACCATTGAAGTTTCAGGAAGCTCTAGGGAGCTTGAAGCCCCCTTTGATGGAGGACATGGTTTGGTGAGCCTATGTTTGTTTTCTGTGATTGAATAATCATTTTTGGATAATTGATATGCTCTGAACACATTAGGATAGGTTTCAGAGGCTGTTGAGGACTTTTATAGGTGTTTTTTACAAAGAGAAGCTCAGGGAAGCTTATGGCCACATGTAGAAGAGGTCATGTCCGGATGAGCCATGATCCGTTTTCAGAGTTCTATTAGTCATTTTTGGGGTTTTTATGTGTTCTGATCTCAATGGTACAGTTTGTTTTTCCATTAATCCCTTTTGACTAATTAATCCCAGAGAGCCAAGTCCATTATGGAGGCTCAAGGAGATGTAGCCCGGAGGGGGGTGAACTCCTTTATCATCTTGTTTTTGTTGTGCGTTTGATGGTTTATTCGCTGCAAGTATTGTTGCTGTGTATTTATTTGAAGTACATATTTAACCAGTTACAAGAACATTTTCTCACACATAAGCATTTACAAGAAGATACATGAACTTAACACATAAGTTTATTTTGCATATTTATACACATGA
>SNQJ01S0017759.1:35184-64608 GCA_010110895.2 Picea sitchensis
TACTTTATTTTTCAAGTTTAAGATGATTCAATATTCTAGATCATTTTAAAGATCCTAAAATTTATTAAGATATGGAAGAACTATATCCTTATAATATCATTTTAAAGATGCTAAAAATTATTAAGATATGGAAGAACTATACCGTTGGAAATCATACCAAGCATTTTAAATTCTACATAATTTTATGCCAAAAACTTTTAAAATACTTTTTTTGTCAAATTAAAAGAATAAACACAATTGATTATGTCTATAGGCATAGACCTATTGGAAAGAGTTAGAGTAAATTCTATTGGAAAGAGCTATATTAAATAGCTTTTTAATCATGTGTATGTGTGTGCATGTGTTTTATGTAAACATAATTAAATAGAAATGAAATATTCTTCATTGTTCTCATAAATTAAAGCTTGAGATAAGCACAATAATTTAATTGCATGTCAAAAGCTCAATGACCATGGATGTGGATGTGACAACTATAAACCAATGTCCCAATGTGAACATAATCTTTCACCAACATCACATTGTGATGAAATCCAACCATAGTAAATTATAGTGAACCATAATTAATCCATGCATAAATATTAACTTTCAATTAATTAATAGATTAATTATATATTAATGAAAAATTAATTAATGTATTAATTCATTTTTAATTAATGTACCCATTAATTATTATATTAACTAATGAATGTATTAAAACATTAATGTATAAGTTAATTTATTAATTATTGTATATGCAATGTTTGCATGCAATGAGATATATTAATTAATGTGTTTGAAGATTGTGTACTTTAATGTACATACATTCTTTAATGTATTTTAGTATCATTATTAATATATTAACTCATAAAAGAACATTAATTAATTAATACAAGTAATGTAATCAATGTATTAATACATTAATTAATATATTAATAATTGTATGAATGTATTGTTGTTATTGTTATTGGTCTATGCTACCTTAAGAAGGTAAATGACTACTTACAATTTAGATCCAGTAATGTGTATGAGTATTAATACATTATTTAATATATAAACTATACTACATTGTAAACTAGTACTACCACATTATTATTAAAAGTGATTAATAAAAATATATTAATCAATTATAATCAAGTATATTATTAAAAGTGATTAATAAAAATATATTAATCAATTATAATCAAGTATAGTTAGTCGGCTACACTGTAAAGTAGTACTACTACATTATGAAAAATGATTGATATAAGTAGATGAACATCATTTTCCACCTTTTAAAACTACATACAAGGCATCTCAACGAGTTGTGATAATTTAGTATTTACCCTATTTCATTTTGGAATACTAAAACAGTAGGTATAGACACGACCCCCACCCACAGCGAAAACGTACTCGTCTCGGGTAGTTCTCCAAGGGTTTTAGAGCATCTCACGTTTGAGTTTGTATCTGGGCTTACGGGAACTGAACAACCGCATTTAACAATTCAAGATGGGAAATGTAATGGCACCGGGACTACAATTCAAGGTGGGAGAAAATTCAAGTTGGGAGAAAATTAAAATTCGTGGGAGAAAAGTAGAAGATGATTATACTGCAGGTGAATATTTAGGCCGTGGAGGGTTTGGATATGTGACAGAAGTGATCCACAAAATAAGTGGAGAGAGAATGGCCTGCAAGATAATACCCCTCAATCAGGCAGACAATGAAATCAGTATATGGAGTGAAATATCTGGCCACAGAAACATTCTTCCTCTAACATCTGTGTATCGTGATCAGGATTCCAACTTAGCTTACTTGATTACAGATCTCTGTAGTGGGGGAAGCCTATGCGACATGATGCAAATGGATGGGCTTTTCTGTGAAAAGGAAGCTGCAATGATAATGAAGTTGCTGGTGGAGGCTCTACAGTACTGCCATGCCAAGGGAATTATACATAGAGATGTTAAAATCGATAACATACTTATTCCATCTAAAATTGCATTCCACTCATTCCCCAACATAAAATTAGCAGACTTTGGATTCTCTACTCACTTTTCTGAAGGTAGGAAATTAAAATCTAACTAAGACATTAATCTTTGGTATCACTTAAGTCACTCGGTCTATATATGTTTATGAATAATAATTACATGATAATATAACTCAGTCGGTCTATATATGTTACAGGTGAGCTTCTCTTTGATCGGGCTGGGCAACCATTTTACATGGCTCCTGAGATTATGGAAGAAGTTGGGTATTCGAAAGAGGTCGATATTTGGAGTTCAGGAGTTGTTTTGTACGTTCTTTTGAGCAACAAATTTCCTTACAAAGAAGGCAAAGACTTCCACGAGAGGCTTAGATCAATCAAAAAATATGATCCAAATTTTAAAGTTGGGGAATGGAGTCAGGTCTCCAACTCCTGTAAAGATCTCATCAAGGGGATGCTAAACAAGGATGTTAAAAAGCAGTTAACAACGAAGGAGATATTAGGTAAAATACATGTTTCAATTTGCAATACATGTTTATAATATGATTGAATTTTAGTGAATAGAAGCACTTAGTTGTATATATTCTTCTTGGGCCAAAAAGATAACATGTGTAATTTTATTATATTTGCAGAGCATCCATGGATAAAGGAACACGCAAAATATCGTGATGGCTAGAAAAAGAAATTTGAGTTTTGGTGATGGCGTTCAATATTTGTTTTGTTTTGGTGTGAAAATTGTACGACACACAACAAATAACAAGGTTTAATAGTTTTGGTATAATAAGGTCTAGTTAGTTAGTTTTGCAAAATTAGTATCTTTGTATGTATTGTTCTTAATGAAAATCTCTTCTTTAGTTTTGCAAAAATTGGTATATTTAAGTATCTTTGTTCTTAGTTTTACAAAATTGGTATATTTACATATCTCTGTAAATCTCTTCTTAATGAAATTTGCTATAATCACAAGAATTTTTGTGGCACAAATGAACATCAAGAGCCACAGAGGTGTTCTAAAGATTCAAAATTGAAGGAGAAAATGGGGTTCTTACAGAAGGAGACAGCGGTTTACCTGGTTCAGCGAAGATGGCTTCTCCTTCAGAGGCCTTTCCTTTTCCGAGGACCGCCTCTCGCTCAGTCTCAGGTGTAGCTAGAGGCAGTTGTGGATGGGACCGCGTGTGTCTACCTCTGAAAGCCACAATTGACACGACAGGTTCACCATAGTGGAGTCGTCACAATGGAGTCGCGAGGTGCACAGTAGCAATCTTCAAGGGCTCTGATGCCTCTTCAAGGGCTCTGATGCCTGATGCACCTTCAGAATTAGAAGCTCAATGTCATTCAATCCGGGGGAAAATTTTCAACTTCGTCCCCGGCAACGATGCCAAAAATGTTGGCGACGGAAGTCACTCCTGGATTGCAGCAGGAGCAGAGCCCGACGCCCATCAATTTTTTATGTCATGGTAGTTTTTAATGGGTGATCAAATGGATAGAGACTCGGGAATATATCACTCAAACTCAGGGACTGGGTCTGACATGCGAGGAACAAAGGAGGTCTTGATCTAACTTGGTTGATTTGAAAATGAGCAGGTTGAAGACTTGGTGAGAAGAGTGGACAAACTACCTTAGGCAACAGGCCTTTTCAGTAATTTGTAGAAGAAAAACTCTAAATGCGAGATCCTCTAGTTAAAAGTTTCGAGAAACTGAAAGGGGGAACTTGACTGGATTCTCCAATTCCAAGTCGTTCAGTGCTAAGAAAATCACAGGGACCGATTACAAACAATGCAACTGTTACACTGATCAAACTCTACATCATCCTATAACAGTTACAACTCGACTAGATTCTCCAATTCCGAGTTGTTCTAATACAGTGTAGACAAAGACGCGAAAGAAAAACTAACATTCATCAGATAAGAAGTCTCAAGAGTCCAGACATAACCAGTAAAACAATGCTTCATTAAAGTTTACCACCGGGAGCCTTGCTCAACCATCGATTCTTTACAAAATACAAAGACTAAGTTCATATACTCAGAGAAAACCACTTAACAGAGGCGTGCCCAGTCGCTCAAGGCCTCGTGTCCCTTCAACCAAAATCGGACGGGTATTCTTTGTCAGATGCCACCCTAACTGTGCATGGCTCCTGCAAGGGGAGTAGATGAGCCATTAAGTGTCGAGCTAGCATGTGCAGACCTCCTCCGGCTGGTCGACGACTCGGCATGGTTTCTTCAGGAAAGTGGGTACACAGGACCCTCTCGAGCGGACTGCTTGTCAGATTATCCATACTTTACACTTAATGCCTGAGGAGAGGTTTCAACCACCCCTTCTCATCTTCATTTACTCCGAGCGAAAACCAGGATCGAGGTCGGATCAGGTGGCGCATGGAGATCATGATCATTCTTTCTGCGACTGGGCTCGACGCCCTTGGCCCCTTTTTGCATAGCTCCCTTCTTTTCCAAGTGACCACGGGCCGTGACCCTGTGTCTATTCCCAAAACGCTTTCGGCGTTCGAGAATAAGAAGGGGTTGATCCATGCTTCTTAAAATCGCGATGAGCGAAACGCCGAGATGGCTTGAGTCGACGCCACGCGTCCCTCTAGATCTGACGGTTCTGAACTTTCCCGACGATGTTGTAGGCCTGGGTCCTGGATACTCCTGGCACCTCGCGCATCGGGAAATGATGGAGTAGTTTCTTTCGTTTCGAAGTCGCGATGGGCGAAAAGGCGGAGAGCCTAAACGCGCGCCAGGTGGCTCCTGTGGATGAACGACTGAGGCTGCTTTGTGATACTGCGGGCCCGACTCTAGGCTCTTTCGGCACTCTGGGGTTCGGGGTTTTGAGATGTGAGATGATGAGGGACTTTCTCCTTTCAAACTCACGAATGTCGATATGCCGATTGAATCTCGCACTATGTGTCGCTAGATCAGACGACCCAAATTTAATCTTGAAATATAGGCGCTATCTTTGACGCTATATATCGGTTAACTTGGTAGCCCCGATATCCCAATGAACATTGATCTGCCCTTATGGATGAATATGGGTCGTCGACAACATAACTTCGCCCTTTTACGTGCTTGGAAGCCTTAAAATGAGATTTTCCCATGATGCTTTTGAGCGCTTCTCATGCATCTTGCAGACCTGAATACTATTGTGCCTCGGACAAGAAATGTCGCTAACAATATGAAAGAACTATACCTTGGAAATCATACTAATCGTCTTAAATTCTACATAATTTTATGCCAAAAACATTTAAAATACATTGTTTGCCAAATTAAAAGAATAAACAAAATTTATTATGTCGATAGGCATACACTTATTGGAAATAGCGAGAGTAAATAGGTTTTTAATTGTGCATGTGCTTAACATAATTTAATAGAAATGAAATATTCTTCATTTTCCTCATAAATGAAAGCTTGAGATAAGTACAATAACTTCATTGCATGTGAAAAGTTCAATCGATCATTGACCATCGATGTGGATGTGACAACTATAAACCAATGTTCCTATGTAAACATAATCTTTCACCAACATCACATTGTGATGAAATCCAACCATAGTAAATTAAAATGAACGATAATTAATCCATACATAAATACATCAATTAACTTCAATTAATTAATAGATGAATTATATATTAATTAATAATTAATTAATGTATTAATTTATTTTCAATTAATATACACATTAATTATTGTATTAACTAATGAATGTAATTAATTATTATATTAACTAATGAATGTAATAATTCATTAATGTATAAGTTAATTTATTAATTATTGTATATCCATTGTTTGCATGCAATGAAATATATTAATTAATGTGTTTGAGGATAATGTACTTCAATGTACATACATTCTTTAATGTAATTTATTTTAGTATCATCATTAATATATTAACTAATAAAACAATATTAATTAATTAATGTAATTAATGTATTAATACACTAATTAAAATTTATTAATAATTGTATGAATGTATTGTTGTTATTATTATTGATTTTATTGGTCTATGGGACCTTAAGAGGGTAATTACAATTCTGTAGATCTAGTAATGTTTATGAGTATTAATACATTATTTAATATTGTTTATGTATTAATTAATTATAGTCAAGTATTGTTAGTCGGCTACACTGTAAACTAGTACTACAACATTATTAAAAGTGATTGATAAAAATGTATTAATCAATTATAGTAAAAAATAGTTAGTTGACTACACGGTAAACTAGTACTACCACATTATTAAAAATGATTGATATAAGTAGATGAACTTCATTTTCCACCTTCTAAAACTACATACACAACATCTCAATGAGTTAACTAGTTGTGCTAGTATTAATGAATTGTGATAGTATAGTATTTACCCTATTTCATTTTACAGTAGCTTCTCTCGAACATATAAAACATAGATATAGATCGAAGGAAAACATCACCCTCACCCACAACGAAAATGTACTCATCTCGGTGAGTTCTCCAAGGGTTTTAGAGCATCTCACGTGTGTGTTTGTATCTGAGATTATGAGAACTGAAAAACTGCATTTAACAATTAAAGATGGGAAATGTAATGGCGCATAGACTACAATTCAAGTTGGGAGAAAATTTAAGTTGGGAGAAAATTCAGGCTCGGAGAAAATTAAAATTCATTGGAGAAAAGTAGAATATGATTATACTTTAGGTGAATGATTAGGCCGTGGAGGGTTTGGATATGTGACATAAGTGATCCACAAAATAAGTGGAGAGAGAATGGCCTACAAGATAATACCCCTCAATCAAGGAGACAATGAAATCAGGATATGGAGTGAAATATCTGGCCACAAAATCATTCTTCCCCTAACATATGTGTATCATGATCAGGATTCCAACTTAGCTTACTTGATCACAGATCTATGCAGTGGGGTAAGCCTGTGCAACAAGATGCAAATCGATGGCCTTTTCTTTGAAAAGGACGCTGCAATGATAACGAAGTTGTTGGTGGAGGCTTTGCAGTATTTCCATGACAAGGGAATTATACATAGAGATGTTAAAATCGATAACATACTTATTCCATCTAAAATTTCATTCCACTCATTCCCTGAAATAAAATTCGCAGACTTTGGATTCTCTACTAACTTTTCTGAAGGAAGGAAATTAAAATCTAGCTAAGACATTAATATTTGATATCACTTAACTCAGTGAGTCTGTATATGTTGATGAATAATAATAACATGATAATATTGTTATAGGTGGGCTTCTCCTTGATCAGGATGGGCAGCCATTTTACATGGCTCCTGAGATTATGGCTCTTCGATCGGGCTGGGTAGCCATTTTACATGGCTCCTGAGATTATGGAAAAATTTGGGTATTCGAAAGAGGTCGATATTTGGAGTTCAGGAGTTGTTTTGTACATTCTTTTGAGTGGCAACTTTCCTTACGAAGAAGGTAAAGACTTCCACGAAAGGCCTAGATCAATAAAAAAATATGATCCAAATTTTAAAGGTGGCGAATGGAGGGAGGTCTCTGACTCCTGTAAAGATCTCATCAAAGGGATGCTAAATAAATATGTTAAAAAATGGTTAACGATGAAGGAGATATTAGGTAAATTTGTTGGAATTTGGTGACAATGAATTTCCAATAATAGTTTTTTAGATTGTATTTTTCTGAATTGGTTGTAACTAAATTTAGACCAGGGATAGGAGCGCATTAAATGAATTAGTTTCTTGTGTAAATTTCTATTAATTTGTGTATGTGCGTAGACGCTGAGAGAGATGAATGAGTGACGTTGTTGTAAATCTCCTTGATATGAATGAATGAGTGACGTTGTTGTAAATCTCCTTGATATGAATAATAAGACAATCGATGCCTTCGCTTGGTGGATGTAGCCCAAATCTTGGGTGAACCACGTAAATCCTGGTGTCAAATGTTTAATCTGTTTTATGTATTAATTTGTTGCATATTAGCTCTTTAATGGTGGATGCAAGGTTAACAAATGGTATCAGAGCCATCCACAGTGCCAAAACCATGGAGGAGGAGTTGGATCTCTGTGCATAAAACGAGGAAACGAGGACTGGAGGGAGCGTCGGTTTTCAAGTCAGAGATGGGCGTCAAGTGAACAAGGATCGGAGGGAGCGCTGGGTTCATATTGTTGATGGATGACTAAGTCTTTGTTGGAGGTACCTGATGTGATGATCACTCCAAGTTGGAGGTACCTTCAGTGCTCATCATCCAAAACTTTATGTCTCCCCAACCACGACTTAAATTTATATATGAAGATGAAAGTGTGGGTCGATTGAGATATAAAGATTTTCCCTTCATGTCTCCCCAACCACGACTTAAATTTATATAGAGTAGGCATGGGTAAGGATATAAATTCCCCCTATCTAACCTAACTTTATACATGATGAAGGGAGTGGGGGTAGATACAAAATTTTCCTTTATATATTCTCCCACCCCAACCCAACTTTATACCTCCTCCCACCCTCACTTTCTAACTCCCACTTTAGCATGAGCGTGAGATTATTTTTAATATGTTAAGAAACCTTTAAAAATTAAAATTATAAGTGGAAAAGCGAAATAAAATTCCAATTTAACATATTTTACTATTACAAAAATATAAAAAAAAAAAAAAAAAAAATTTATTCTAAAACACTATAATGTTTTAATTTTGAAGATAAATTTAAATTAACATGGAAACAAAGTACATGTTGACGTCCAATTTAATAATTTATCAATATGGTTTAGCATGACATATTATATACTTTATTTTTCAAGTTTAAGATGATTCAATATTCTAGATCATTTTAAAAATCCTAAAATTTATTAAGATATGGAAGAACTATATCTTTATAATATCATTTTAAAGATGCTAAAAATTATTAAGATATGGAAGAACTATACCCTTGGAAATCATACCAAGCATCTTGGAAATCATACCAAGCAACCATTTTACATGGCTCCTGAGATTATGGAAGAAGTTGGGTATTCGAAAGAGGTCGATATTTGGAGTTCAGGAGTTGTTTTGTACGTTCTTTTGAGCGGCAACTTTCCTTACAAAGAAGGCAAAGACTTCCACGAGAGGCGTACGTTCTTTTGAGCGGCAACTTCCTTACAAAGAAGGCAAAGACTTCCACGAGAGGCTTAGATCAATCAAAAAATCTGATCCAAATTTTAAAGCTGGGGAATGGTGTCAGGTCTCCAACTCCTGTAAAGATCTCATCAAGGGGATGCTAAACAAGGATGTTAAAAAGCGGTTAACAACGAAGCAGATATTAGGTAAAATACATGTTTCAATTTGCAATACATGTTTATAATATGCTTGAATTTTAGTGAATAGAAGCACTTAGCTGTATATATTCTTCTTGGGCCGGAAAGATAACATGTGTAATTTTATTATATTTGCAGAGCATCCATGGATAAAGGAACACGCCAAAGATCGTGATGGCTAGAAAAAACAATTTGAGTTTTGGTGATGGCGTTCAATATTTGCCTTGTTTTGGTGTAGGAAATTGTAATAAACAAAATAAAGGTTTAATAACAATAAGGTCTAGTTAGATAGTTTTGCAAAATTGGTATATTTAAGTATCTTTGTATGTATTGTTCTTAATGAAAATCTCTTCTTTAGTTTTGCAAAAAATGGTATATTTAAGTATCTCTGTTCTTAGTTTTGCAAAATTGGTATATTTAAGTATCTATGTAAAGCTCTTCTTAATGAAATTTTCTATAATCACAAGCATTTTGTGGCACAAATGGCATCAAGAGCCACAGAGGTGTTCTAGAGATTCTTATTAAAAGTGATACTTGTGGCACAAATGAGCATCAATGAGCACAAAGAGATTTTTGTGGCACAAATGAGCATCAATGAACATCACAAGCATATTAATACATTATTTAATATGTGGGCTACACTATAAACTATACTACCACATTATTAAAAGTGATGAATAAAAAATGTATTAAACAATTATAGTCAAGTATAGTTTGTGACATCCCCAAAAGAAAAGAAAAAAATTAAAAATAATTAGTATTTTGAAATTTTAAAATTTGTTGGAAAATTATTTCGTTTGTAGTAAAATTTGAATTTGGAAAATTTGCCATTTATGGAAATTACAAATTCCGAATTTAGTTAATTGTAAATAATTATTATGGACTGCTGAGCGTAGATCCGATTTAACCCAACTAACTATTTGACTCACACTTGCATGAGAACAAAATATTTTATATTGATTATGCATGACAAATGGAACACCCATAAAGAAACTGGCTGACCCATCAAGAGTGGGGAACATGCTGGAACTACGCCCTGGTTGATTGTTACAAGTGGAAAATCGCTGATTACATTGGCAGCCCCCCTGCACCAGACGAAAGTCAAAATTCCCAAGGGTGGGAAAGAAAGACCCAGGCAAAAAGATATTTTGTTAAATAGCATATGGGGAGGTAGGACTCGCGTTTGTAATATGGGAAATTGTGACCACTGGTTTCTTTTCTGGCTGTTATGAACACTACTGAGTAACTGTGAGGCAAGAGGATAAATGTTTGAATTTTGGACATTACTAAGGAGGAGTTTCCAAATTCACCCTCATGGATTAATGGTCACGCTAGAGGGTGAATAGGAAAAGTGATTTTGGATGCCCTATTCTACGGTTAAGAGGAACGTGGTTGTTCCCTTTGTCTTCCTGAAAACTAGTTTAGATATCCTTATTCTTCTCCTTCTCTATTTAAACAATTATATATATGTATGTATATAAAAAAAAAAAATAATTTTCATTTTTTTTGTTTTAATGATTGCATATTTGATGTAAGGTACTTGCTGTATCTAAAATTAATTATTTCTATCTCTATGGGATGCATTAGTTACATATGTAGTGAAATCATTGTGTTTCCTATATGTACCCAATAAATTGGCTAAAAATTGTTTGATTATAAGAATATGTGCGCATTCATTTTCCCACAAGTATAGTTTATAAATCATTTCCTCGCATCCCTTTATGATTGAATTAGAACTTGTACGAAAGTTATAAATCATTCGATATCCTCCTAGAATAATCAAATGGATTTGTATGTTTAAATTATGGAAATGTTCCGTGAAATAAAACTTTAAGAAGAATCATATATGTATCATTGACCCTTGAAAGAATAGACCCATTTACAGGTATACATCTAGATCTATAATTAAATCATTTAAGTAGAACTGTTCATTCAAGTTCATTGAATGAACAGTTCTACTTACAGGTATACATTTGACTCTACAATTAAATTCCTAGGCAGAATTATATATATAATTGAACTTGAAAGAACCACAACGCATGAAGTATAGGGATCGGTTTACAACTCAAGGAATCCACCACCCTCTAAACCTAATGATATACTCCTAAATTCCTATTACACTAATGAAAGGTTATGTATGTTGGTATCCTACTACAGGAAAGTAAAAAATGATTTATAACTGATACAATATCGACGCATGACGCAAATAGAACGTATACAAATTATATGGTATTCGTTCCATGAATTACTTTCTATACAAGGTAGGATATTCCAATTCGATTATGTCGAGAGTCTTATTGAGGGAAACAAAAGTTCTTAAAAAATTCATGGTTTGTAGCATTACTACGCTTTCGGGTAAACAATTGTAAGATTGTAAGATATCCTTTAATTCCTTTATTCTTCACAGTTTCCTGGAAACTATTAGGAAATTACAGAGTGAACTCAATCTATTTTGAAGAAGAAATTGTTAGAAGGACAATAATCAACAAAATCTGGAATTTGAAGATGTGAAACCCTCTCCCTTGAATGATCATCACTTTTGATGTTTCGAAGGACAAGAACTGCATTAATGAGAGAATATTCATACAGATAATAAAATGAAGAAATGATGGTTCATGTAGCTTTCAAATAGATATTCCTGAGTACATTAAATTGCAAAGGTAACAAACAGAACGCTGAGAATAATTTTCTGAAAGCATTTATTTAAAACAACATGCTCCCTTTGATGATAAGTATGAAAGATTAAAGAATTCCATATAATAGAAAACTTGGAATTAGTTTTCTCCAATCTTGGTATTTAAATAACAGTTTATTTCCGTACACCATGCATGACTATGCCCACTCCCTTTAATAGAATAATAAAAAAAAAACGGTTTAATCCGATAAAAGAATCTAAGAGGGTTTAACTCGAGAAATTACAAGGTGACCATGACCCTCCATGCTTCTAGTTGAAGAGCTGCTCGAGAGTCACCGAATTCAAAATCCCACCCGTACACGAATAGGGCTTCCATACTCCACACCTTGAGGTCACAAGCCCTCGCAAGTGTTTGCTCAAAAAACATTAGTAAAATACCTGAGTAAGACTTTAAACTTCTAGATTTGAAAGGTAAACACAAACTAGCTATGTCTAGTAGTAATTCTTAACTTAGGAGCCGGGTCTCAATCCACATGTTTCATGCCCCCTCGCTATAAGGAATGATTCTACTGAGGGAAGGAGGGCTCCTCAGACATTATGGTGGGTAAATTTCCAGTACAGAGTCCCACCATTAATACAGAGAATTTATACAATTTCATCACTATGCAAATAAAACAATAGCAGTACTACAGGGTCAAACCAAGAAATAATCCTATGAGAACATAAATACCAAACCACGATCTATAATATTAGATTAAAGAAGTAAAGAGTAGTGACTCAAGTATATAATGGGAAACCCCATCTACAACCGGTACCAGAATAGAAATACATAGACTTTGAACATTATCGTCAGGAGAAAAGGGGGCAATTAAAATCAAAGTAAGGGTTACAGTAAGTAAAGGTTTTCATCTTAACCAAACTTTGAACTCTAGTTTCAAATTTAAGATACAATAGTTGTCTTATTAACTTACCAGGAAGTCGTTTGTGCCATCGTCTTCACCAAAATTTGATTGCAAAGGTGGTATCCCTTCCCTTCTGAGGAATGCATAATGCAGAAACCTCCCCTTCGGAGTCACAATGGAAAGAGAGGAACTGCCTAACCCTAAGAGGAAACGAGTACTACTCATATTAAACACTGAAGGTACGAGCCATGTGCTACTGAAGAGGTGGCATCCCAGGATTGGGAAGGGTAGGAAGTAGAGTTATCAGGATGGGTGCTTGTAGGACCCTACTTAATCACAGGGAAAGAACTTTAACTCCTTCTGGCAGATACATCTCTCTCCCTTACCAATGAAGATACAAAATTAATAGACAATACCAGACCCTCAAAGATAAACCCATTGAATGGCTTCTAATCTAAAGATGATATATCCATCATCTGCGGAATCACTCAGATATTATCAGATTTATAGAAGGGTTTTCAAGACAACCTACCCTATCATCAGCCAAGCATAAAAGAAAGGACCAAGTTTAACCCGGCCACAAAGTGCCAAGACAATTCTTAAATGTCATGGAATAATCTGACAAGGACTCTATATTGAAGGTAGTAGACCCTGCACAGTTATCTGCACCATCCGTTGATGGTAGTAAAGAAGGATCTAAAAATAAGGACATTTGGATTTTATTACTTAGTCCCAAATTAAAACATGAGAACATGTTACCATGTATTAGGAATTGGCGTTTTAATACACGCTCTTCAAAATGCGTTGGCGACACTATATTATGGGCAGAAAATTTCTACTATCGACGGATAATAACTGTAGCCATCTATTTTAGTAAACCAGACCTTAATGCAAGGCAAGATGGCTAGCCTTCTTGGAGAGAATTCGACTTCGAGGTAAGACATATCAGGGGTAAGTAAAATAAGGTAGCAGGCGCTTTAAGTAGAAGAGTCCATGGGCTATTTGAGATAAACATCGACAGGGTAGAAAGTGATATGGAAAAAAGAATAAGGACTCCATTGCATTAATGATCTTAAATTACACTAAGATAATGGTTGAATTACAAAACAACACCACAAACTCAGACAAACCAGACCCTAGTATCAATAAAAATGGGTTATTACGATTTAAAAATAGACACTACATACCAGATTCAACAGAGAAAAAATTAACTATTATAGACGAAGTGCATAAGAAACCAAATTCCGGTCATCGAGGATACCATAAAACGATAACAACATCTTAGAAAAACCATTTTACTCAATCTAACATGAAGGCTAAACAGAAAATACTCGGGCTAGGTGCCAAGATTGTCGCAGAAGCATACCGACACCATCATCCATCCGGCCTATTACAGCGTTTACCATTACCAAAATGAAAATGGGAGAATTATATAAATGACTTTATAAATGTGTTTGCTCAAACCCTAAAAAATATTTCTATCATGGTTGTAATCGATAAACTCAAGAAGTCTGCACACTTTATTCCCAAAAGTCTACTGTTTTTAAAGATATAAACATTGCCGAAATATTTATGAAAGAAATTTTAGATTCCATGGAATTCCTAAAATGGTGATTGCAGATAGAGAAATTCACATCCTTTTTTTTGAAGGAATTGTTTGCAAGGCTAACCACTAATTTGAATTTCAATACGATTTACCACCCACAAACGGATGGGTGCCATCCAAAGGACAAACCAAATCATAGAGGATATGCTCGCATGCACGAATAACAAAAAACCAAACAAATGGAAGACTATCTACACTCCTCCTTGGTAGAATTTGCATATAACCATGGGTACAAAACTTCGGCTAAAATGAGCCCTTTCAAAGTAATTCAGATGGCGTGAAGTGTAATGAATTCAATTAGTTGGGACAACCCGACCGACAGACTCGCGGAGTTGGACTGTAGATGCTCCAAGAAAATGGAGAACATGGTAAGGAAGGTATGTCGTAACTTAAAAAGAAGCTATACAGAACGTAATGTAAGAGCTATGCAGCATCAAAAGCAAAGACACTTGGAATCGGCGGGATACCATGTTTCATTTAAAGGTCAAAGCCCCAAAAACTGTTGAAGTTAGGGGAACCGTGCTGTCAGCACCTGTGTTTTGTAAAGCCCTCGAGATACTAGCTCCTCAATTGGACCTCAGAGCATACCAACTTTCACTTCCAAATTTCAATATAAGAATCCGATAATGTATTTCATATTTCTTTGTGGAAAAAGTATGTTCATGACCCTGCTCATATGATTGATTGGAACTTGGTGCAGTGGAACCCGAAGGTGTGAGTCTCCGTGGAACCCCTGCGCATTCTTGACCGGAGAGAAATAGCACTTCTGCATCGTGAGGTATGCCGCCCAAGCAAAGGTGCAATGGAAGCACTTTTGTCCTGAGGAGGCCACTTGGGAGTTGGAGGGAGATATACGGAAATCTCATCCAATACTATTCCAATAAAGGAACGAACAATGAAGAAAGTGTTTTATTTAAGGGGAAAGGATGTAACATCCACAAAAAATAAATTATTTTTAAAAAAAAAAAAAAGTATTTTTAAATTTAAAATTTCTTGAAAATATTTTGTTTTATCAATTTGAATTCCTAAGTACTGCCATTTATGGAAATTCAATTTTTAAACCATTAATGTAACAATTATTATGAATCGCTGGGAAGAGATCTTCTTTGACCTAACGTAATCCATTTCATCATGAACAAAGGAGTAGAACATAATATTTGAACATTGACTGTGCTATGCATAAAATGACAGCCTAAGTGTTAAAATCAACTCGACCATGACTCAAGGAGTGGGGAACATGTTGGAATCACCTCAAGGATGATTGTTACAAGTGGAAAATCGCTGATTTTCCATTGCAGCCCCAAAATCATGGATTTGGGTGATGCAAAAATTCCCAAGGGGGAGAAAGAAAGACCTAGGCAAAAAGGATTTTTTGTGAAATAACATATGGGAGGATAAGCAGGACGTCGCCAAGTGTGTGGGGAAAAGAGACTACAGGGTTTGATTGCTATTATGAACACTAATGATTAAGTGTGAGGCAAGAGGAAACTCCATGGAATTGAAAGACACTGCTGAGAAGGAGGTTTTTCCCAAGTTTTCCCTCATGGATTCATGGTCACGCTATGGGGTGATTAGGACAAGTGATCGTGGTTTTCTTTTTTCTATGGTTTGGAGGAACGTGGTTGGTTGTTCCCTTTGTCTTCCCAGCTGGAGCCCTAGATATGTTACCTAATCCTTCAATGATTTTTATTTGATGCAATCAGATTTGTTACAACTGAACTCAAAATAATTTTCATTTTTGTTTTAATGCTCAGATTTGATGGAAGGCACGATGTATCTAACCCACTATTTATATCCTTGGATGCATTAGTTAGATATGTAGTGAAATCATTAAAGTCTGTATGGACACAATAACCTGGGTGAAATTGTTTGATTATATGAATATGTGCAGTAAAGATTCCTACAGAATAGTTTTATAAATTATTTTTGAAATCACTTTCTGGGCATCCCTTATGATTGAATTAGAATCGACAAGAAAACTAGGATTTTATTTGATTTCTTCCTAGAATAATAAAATGGATTTGTATGTTTAAATTATGGAAATGTTCCGTGAAATAAAACTTTAAGAAGAAACGTATATGTATCAATGAGCCTGAAAGAATAGACCTATTTACACGTATACATCTAGCTCTGTAATTAAATCATATATAAATCATTTAAGTAGAATTATATGCATCAATGAACTTGAATGAACATTTCTACTTACAGGTATACATTTGACTCTGCAATTAAATTCCTAGGCAAAGTTTCCTAGGAAGAAGTATCTATATAGTTGAACTTGAATAGAACCAGAATGATCAAGTATAGGGGAATGAACATAACTAAGGGAACAAGTCACTCTAAACCCAATGATACAATTATATGAATTTCCTATTACACGAATGAAAGGTTATGTATGCTGGTATCCTACTACAAGAAAGTAAATAATGATTTATAACTGATACAATATCGACGCATGATGCAAATAGAACGTATAGAACTTATATATGATTGAACGGTAATAATTGTTTATACAAAGGTAGGATATTCCAATTCGATTATGTCAAGAATATTGCTGAGAGAAACAAAAGTTTTTAAAAATTTCATGATTTGTAGCATTACTACGCTTTCGGGCAAACAATTGTAATATTGTAAGACATCCTTTAATTCCTTTATTCTTCATAGTTTCCTAGAAATTGTTAGAAATTACGTGAGTAAACTCAATCTAATTCTAAGGAAAAATTGTTAGAAGAATGCCAACTCCGATGTGTCCTGAATTTCTGTATCCTCTCCCTTGAATGGTCACTTTTGGATAAGCTCGAAAGGAAAGAGCTGCATTAATGAGAGAATATTCATATAGATAATAATAAAATCAAGAAATGATGGTTCCTTTAGCTTTACAATAGATATTCCTGAGTACATTAAATCGTGATAGGTAGGTAACAAATGTAACTGAGAATAATTGTTCCAAAGCATTTCTTTAAACTCGCATACCCCCTTGACGAGCAAGTACAAGATTAAAGAATTCCCCATTCCATTGTGAAACCTTTGGAATTATTTTTCTGCTAACTCGGGTATTTAAATAACAATTATTTCCTACACCATGCATGACTAATGCCCTAATTCTCTTTAAAAAAAAAATCAGGGTTTAATCCTAAGACATCTGATACAAGAATCGGAAAAGGGGAAAATGTTACTTAATATCAAGAGAAATTATGAGTAGGACCATGACCTCCATGCTTCAGAGTTGAAGAACTAGTTTGAGAGTCACTACACAGAAATCCAAGTACCTTTTGCATGACGAATAGGGGTCGATACCTGCACCTTGAGTGGTCACAAGCCCAACAAGTGTTTATGGCAGAAAAACATTAGAAAAATACAGAGTAAGACTTTAAACTTAGATATAAAGGTAAATGGACAACCATAGCTATGTCTAGTAGTACTTAACTTAGGAGCCGAAGCCCAAAGTCCACCTCGCTGTCATCAAGAGCATGAACGACTCTAATGAGGGCGAGGGCCTCGCATCTTTTTGTTGGAAAATTCATCACAATGTGCATGAGTCCCACCATTAATACGTAGGAATCACATTTATACAATTTCATCACTATGAAAATAAATCAATAACAGTACTACAGGGTCAAACCCAAAAATAATCCCACGAGAACACAAACATCAGACCATGATGTATAACAATAGGTTAAATAAGTAAAGAGTAGCAACTCAAGGAGATAATGGGAACCCCCATCTGCAACTGGTACCAGAATCATAATTACGCAGGTTTCGAACTTTATCACCAGTAGAAAAGGGGGCCAATAAAGTCAAATAAGGGTTACATAATGTAAAATATTTCATTTTAACCAAACCAAATAAGGGTTAAAGTCAAATAAGGGTTACAGAATACTTTGGTTTTCAAATTTGAGATATGGATGCTCTCTGGAAACTTACCAAACCATTGTATGTTGTCGAATTCACCAAGATTTGATCGTAAAGGTGGTATTCCTTCCATGTTGAGGAATCATAACGCAACACCCTCCCCTTCAGAGTCACACTAGAAAGAGAGGAACCGCCTAACCCTAATAGGAGACGAGTACTACTCTTAATAAACACTGAAGGTAAGAGCCATGTGTTAGGGAAGAGGTGGCATCCCAGGATTGGGAAGGGCATGAGGTAGAGTTATAGGGATGGGCGCTTGCAGGACCCTATTTAATCATAGGGATGAAACTTTAACTTCTTATGTCAAGATATCTCTCTCTCACTTACCAATGAAGATAAAAAATTAATAGCAGACACTTCGTGACTGTCTAGTAGAACTAGCCAACCGCTAACCCTTTTGGCCAGTTAGTTACCATTCCTTCTCCTCCATCAGTGAGAGGAGACTTAATTACAAATTTGATTACAGAAAGCCACGTGGGATTGGTCTGGTTTCAAATCCTTAAGTAGGGGAACTAGAGGTGTTATAACCACGCCAGAAACCCAATGTAATTCCTTCAAGCAATTCAAACATTACTAATGATTTAATATCCCCGCTCCTCGCTACAAGGTATATTTCATATACATACGCTAGGTAGAAGTCCTTATTATTTCAATGGTATAAACTTGTGCAAAACCTAATAGGAACCATATTAATATGAATTTAGAACTTAATCTCGCATATAGGTCATAGTGCTGTGATTGTATTGTGTCTATGCAATAGATAATACTTGGAGAAGTACTAGAAATCATTGGGAGTCTCTCTTACAAGTTGTTAATCTAGTCTGGCATATGGTTTTACTCTCCTTACGAAAGTATATTTATTGTTTTTTAATTTGAGTAAAATATAAAAAAAAATTGTCAAATTGGAGGTTCATTACATAGTTAGTCGGCTAAACTGTAAACGGTAGGTAGTATTTATCGCTCCTCCCACTGGCCCTCATGAAGAAAGTGCAATAGCCTATTGTTTCTCATAAGCCCAAGTGATGTGTCCTCAAATCCAAGGATGAAAAACATAACTTATGTGACTTCCGATCATCGTGGTCATCATCATTACCAATTCAATCAAGAAACTAAATCCATTAAACGAAATCCCTCTAAATTGTAATGTATCCCTAACTGAATCATACTCATGGACATAGAAAAGCATCCTTTTATCTTATTTCAATGTATTTCATGGGGTGTTTCATATATCATTAAAACAAGACTAACAACAAAGGAGAGATCGGGACGGGAATGAGTCAATTATAAGAGGCTACCAACCAACTCACGTATTAAGTAAGAATCAACTCGAGAAGTATAGGTGGTAGAAATTTTGACTCCAGACTAGAAGGAATAATGGGTTGGTTTACAATCATCCATGGAAAGCGATGAAGATAACAAGCAAGTATAACTAAACTGGAAAAAGAAAAAATTCCTTAATTGGTTTTCAAAACTTGGAGTCTAAGGAATGAAATAGTGCAAAAAAACCTAAGTCTCTTATTTCACTCTTATTCTTTAAGGCTAGTTTTCACATGGTTTAAAAGTTTTGAGTCACTACCTAAGGGACAAGGTCACCAACATAAAGGAAAAGGAGTATGATATGGCTTCCTACTCTTCTCTGTAGGACACTAAGACTAAAAATGACATCTGGCTTAATTGGTGTCAATAATAAAGCGTCTATCTTTGGCATGTACCTCAATCATGGGAGCTTCTTTAAGACCATAAAGAGATTTCTTAAGAATACAAACAAGGCTAGATTCATTATATACATAGCTAGGAGGTTATTCCATGTAGATTTCTCTCTTGTCCCCCAAAGAAGGCTACTCGAAACCACCCATTGCTCCTGCTTTTATGTGGAGGCGCAACAAGGGCAAAGGAACAAGCATGAAGTGGAAGTCATCTTTTAATATAGGAAAAATGTTTCATTATAGTTAATTCCTCCAACTTGGGAAAATACTTTGCACTAATCGAGTTTCTAGGTCTAATAATAATTTCATTACAATGTGGTTGAAGAAGTCTACAACCCTATACATCTCAAAAGATAACCAACAAATATATACATCACACTTTTAGCCTTAATGCTTCCTTCTCATCGTGAATGTGGGAGCCCATGCTATAATTTCCCAAATACACCTAAAGTGACTTGATCCATTTAATTTTATTCAGACCCATTCCAGCTGTTATATTTTTAAGAGCCTGGAATGGGACCCATGATTTACTGCAATTTGCACAGCTTGGATTGCTCCTACCAATACTTCTAGATTTAATCCATTAGATTTGATCACACAATTAACCATTTCTTTAATGTGTGGTTCTTTCTCCAACAACACCCTACTGCTGTGGTGTATATGGAAATTCCAAAGGTATGCATTTGGATTGTTCTTTTGTAGTACAAGTAACTGTAAATTTATTGTTCACATATTCACCTCCATTGGTTGCTCTTAAATTGAACTGATACACCGCTTTTATACAGTGGATCCCTAGGCCAAAATTGTCAAAAACACCTCTAAGCTTTTAAGAGGTAAACCTAAGTATCGCCCTGAAAATCTAACACAGAAAGGCAAAATACTGCACTCAGCAAGAAGGAGAATAGCACCCAAATCAAGGTGGAAGGTTTCCTAGGGGTTAAACAAATGAAGAATGCTAAGGAGCACATTTTGTCAAAATCAGTCCTATTTAGATAAGCCTGTCAAGAACACAACTTAAAACCCATCTCCCAGATGAAATGAGGACATCTAGTCACCAGCATGTTGGATTGCAGGCTTGAGCAATGAGCGACAGTTTAGATGACAAAAATACTCATGCCAAAGTTTCTTCAAGTCATCACTATGAGAAACAAGAACCTGGGATGAAAAGATGATTAGAACCAAAGTTGTCAAACATGTACAACCTTGTAATATCATTAGAAATTCCCACTGGTAAGAATATGCTTAGGATTTAGATCTGTCATAACCCTGGTAGATGTGAAAGTCTGCCTCTACCCTTCTGTCTCTAATGAGGACTGACACAATAGAAGGTTACATCTATTAGCACATCAATAAATGTTTCTACTTGAACTGTCAAAATCCTTAACGACTAAGAGATCTTATCACCAATAAATATTTTCTTAAAGTTACATTCATTTAGGTTAAAAAAATAGTTCCTATCCTTAATGGCTACATAAGATGCTCCTAATCAATAATCCACCTAATTTAAGAAAAATGTGGTTGTATTGAAAACAGAAACCATGCAAGTGCATGTCCAAGGGAGAAGAAGAAGAAGAGAACCACACTGACAAAGATATGTTTCCATCTGCCTAAAGCACATATTCTTGAAACATTAGGGACTCATCATGACCATATTACCCACAAAAGTCGCAACAAAGTTCCCTGCCTTTATTACTTTTATATTTCTTGCTCCTTTGTCACTACTTTTAGGGGATTAAAGATGTCCGAGTGGGCCTGGACCCTTATATTGCTTTTGTTGTGTGAGCATTTCTTTGGATTATTGGGTTTATCTTTCCGATGGAAAACTAAGGCTTTGTTAGAAGTACATGTTGCATGATCAATTCAGTTGAGGTCTTAAAGTGCTGACTTCATCCAAACTTTATATTCCCAACTCATGAATTAACTTAGAAGATGAGATGTACTCCATTGAGATATAGATTTTCCTTCATCTCTTCCCCTACCCCAATCTCTACCATCTAAGGAGGAAGGGTGAATATAGAGTAGGTGTGGGTAAGGATATAAATTCCCCCCTATCTAACCTAACTTTATACATGAGGAAGGGAGTGGGGGGAGATACAAATTTTTCCTCTATATATATTCTCCCACCTCAACCCAACTTTATACCTCCTCCCACCCTCACTTTCCAACTCCCACTTTAGCATGAGGGTGAGACTATTTTTAATATGTTAAGAAACCTTTAAAAATTAAAATTATAAGTGAAAAAAGAGAAATTAAGTTCCAATTTAACATATTTTACTATTACAAAAATATAAAAGAATAATTCACCTTTAAAACACCATAATGTTTTAATTTTGAAGACAAATTTAAATTAACATGGAAACAAAGTACATGTTCACCTCCAATTTAATAACCTTTATCAATATGGTTTAACATGACATATTATATACTTTATTTTTCAAGTTTAGGATGATACAATATTCTAAATCATTTTAAAGATCCTAAAATTTATTAAGATATGGAAGAACTATACCCTTATAATATCATTTTAAAGATGCTAAAAATTATTAAAATATGGAAGAACTATACCCTTGGAAATCATACCAAGCATCTTAAATTCTACAAAATTTTATGCCAAAAACTTTTAAAATACTTTTTTTTTGCCAAATTAAAAGGATAAACACAATTGATTGTGTCTATAGGCATACACCTATTGGTATTAGAGTAAATCCTATTGGAAAGAGCTAGATTAAATAGGTTTTTAATCATGCATGCCATGCTAGAACATAATTAAATAGAAATGAAATATTCTTCGTTGTCCTCATAAATCAAAGCTTGAGATAAACACAATAATTTAATTGCATGTCAAAAGTTCAATCGATTAATTAACCATCACAGTCACTATGGATGTGGATGTGACAACTATAAACCAATGTCTCTATGTGAACATAATCTTTCACCAACATCACATTGTGATGAAATCAAACCATAGTAAATTATAGTAAACTATAATTAATCCATGCATAAATACATCAATTAACTTTCAATTAATTATTGATTAATGAGCATTAATGAAAAATTAATTAATGTATTAATTCATTTTTAATTAATAAAATTCCATACACTATTGTATTGACTAATGAATGTATTAAAACATTAATGGCAAGTTTAATTTATTAATTATTGTATATGCAATGTTTGCATGAAATGAGATATATTAATTGTATCGTGTTTGAAGATTATGTACCTAATGTGCATACATTATTTAATGTATTTTAGCATCATTATTAATATATTGACTAATAAAAGAACATCAATAACAATAACAAAAAAAAAAAAAAAAAATTTAATTAATATATTAATAAATTGTATGAATGTATTGTTGTTATTGTTATTGATGTTATTGGTCTATGCTACCTTAAGAAGATAAATGACTACTTACAATTTACTGAGATTATGGAAGAAGTTGGGTATTCGAAAGAGGTCGATATTTGGAGTTCAGGAGTTGTTTTGTACGTTCTTTTGAGCGGCAACCTTCCTTACAAAGAAGGCAAAGACTTCCACGAGAGGCTTAGATCAATCAAAAAATCTAATCCAAATTTTAAAGGTGGGAATGGAGTCAGGTCTCTAACTCCTGTAAAGATCTCATCAAGGGGATGCTAAACAAGGATGTTAAAAAGCGGTTAACAACGAAGGAGATATTAGGTAAAATACATGTTTCAATTTGCATTACATGTTTATAATATGCTTGAATTTTAGTGAATAGAAGCACTTAGCTGTATATATTCTTCTTGGGCCGGAAAGATAACATGTGTAATTTTATTATATTTGCAGAGCATCCATGGATAAAGGAACACGCCAAAGATCGTGATGGCTAGAAAAAGCAATTTGAGTTTTGGTGATGGCGTTCAATATTTGTTTTGTTTTGGTGTGAAAATTTTACTAGAGGCAACAAATAGCAAGGTTTAATAATTTTGGTATAATAAGGTCTAGTTAGTTAGTTGTGCAAAATTGGTATATTTAAGTATCTTTGTATGTATTGTTCTTAATGAAAATCTCTTCTTTAGTTTTGCAAAAATTGGTATATTTAAGTATCTCTGTTCTTGTTCTTAGTTTTGCAAAATTGGTATATTTACGTATCTCTGTAAAGCTCTTCTTAATGAAATTTGCTATAATTACAAGCATTTTTGTGGCACAAATGAGCATCAAGAGCCACAGAGGTGTTCTAGAGATTCTAATTTGAAGGCTAGACTGGTTATGTTGAGGACAAGGATATACAGTTCTGCATTAGCCATCCCTGTTTATGCATGCTCTAGAGAATCTCATATAGGTCTGAAGCTTGGCAAAGAGACTTATTTTGAAGATATCTCTGAAGCTTGGCAAATTAGAGCAATGCCTGTAGCGGCTTTCCCCACATGTGAAAAATCCCCACATGCAATCTGCACGTTGTCAAGTTGAAAATCCCCACATGCAATCTGCACATTGTCAACTTGAAGATTGCAACATAGATCTTGAAAATCCCCACATGCAATCTGCACATTGTCAAGTTGAAGAGTTCAAAAGACTATCATGGCAGGCACAAAGTTTGAGAGATTCATTCCAAGTCTGCCAAGGTCATGCTGGTTGGTCTTGAACAACGTTTTTGCCAGCAGTGCAGCAGGTTGGGACGCAGTGCAGCATGTTGGGAGACTTTGTGGTTCTTTCCCTAATGCAATTTTTTGTTGGTTTTCCTTCAACTTCTTTTTATTATAAATTCTTCTTACACTAAACAAGTATAATAAACAATCATGTGCCAATAAACTATTATTTGCTGCTGAGATATTATAAATTTATAATATTACATGTAGTAAGCCTTTGGTGGTGTAGAATTTTTTGATTTTGAGTAGGGAGGTTCAGAGCCCAAACCTACCTCCATGCTTACCACAGCGATTTTTCTAGGCACATTGCACTTCGTAGCTGTTAAGAGTTGTTCTCTGCGTGCTATATGGGCCATCTTTAATTGCTTCCCAAAATCTTGTTCCATTGCAGCCAGAGAAACATTGCTTCTCAATATCTACCTGATTATATTTGAGTCCAAAGGAACAATGGCGGCTATTCATTTTTGAGCTTCATCTTTGTTACAAGTTGTCGTTACAAGTTGAAGACACTGTTGTTTGAAAACTGATTTTCTCACAAAGTTTATCTTAATTCTATTTTTTTTTTTTAATTAAAAGGCATCCAGCTCGTTATTCAGCTATCCTATTTTCGGAAATCAATAAAATGAAAAGAATTCTTATTTTCTCAATAACACCATAGCTTGTACGTGGGGTAATCAATCATAACATTTAATTTCTAGAAAATATGCATAACAATTTAATTTATTATTACGTAGAGATTAAGCTGTTATGTAACACTTGTTATTCTTATTATTATTATCTATTCTAAACTAAAAGTAGGGTTGAGAAATTTAAATCTCTGAAATGAAGATTAATTTTAATTTTAAATTAAACAAAAAAAACAATATAAAAGATTAATTTAAATTTTGAATATTATAAATTAAAAATGGGGTTGAGAAATTTAAATCTCTGAAATGAAGATTAATTTTAATTTTAAATTAAACAAGAAATAACAATATGGAAGATTAATTTTAATTTTGAATTAAATAAGAAGTAACAATATGGAAGATATCAAAGTAAAACATTTGTATTGACCTATTCATAAAGATTTCAGAGTACATTTCAAAAGTTATCTAAACATCTTTAAAATTAATCTTCATGTCACATAAATTAAAAATTAATCTTCATGGTGGGCAAAATAAAATTCTCAATGAGCTTTAGTTTGGCTTACACATATTATGAATAAACAACTAATCTGAACCAAACTGAGTCCATGCATCATTGGAAGAAAGAAATTTTACCAGATGTGCTCGGATGCGCTCGGATGGTGTGTTGGGTTGAATCAAAGAAAATCCTTACCAGATGTGCTCGGATGCGCTCGGATGGTGTGTTGGGTTGTACGGAAACTCCTTATTATATTCTTGTACGACCTTGGGCTTGTATCCTTTCATACTGTCAAATTGCATATAAGAAGTCTCTGCTATCTGACCCTGGTTTGGATCTCCCCTGACCCTGGTTTGGATCTCACGAACTGGGCTACCGATAGCTTCTAAACCTCCTTCTGTGATGCCTCTTTCGCTCCATCTAATTTTTACCGAACCTCTGCTACCGACCGCTTCTAAACCTCCTTCTGGGATGCCTCTTTCCCTCCGGTCCGATTTTTACGGAACCTCCTATGCTGAACTTGGAACTCGTTCAAGTGAAACTTTTTTATACGTATATATTTACTAACCCTCTTCCATGACCAATCCCACATCCTTGGGTTCCCTTAGTCGCCTGAAATGTAGAACGATTTATCCTGGACAAAAAAATTCATGGGCACGATTCGGAGAGGTGTCAATGGAACCAAGGATCTTCTCTCCTTCTTGAAATGAATTCCTCTTTCCAATACCTAAGAGACGTAACTTTATCACATGAGGTAGAGATAACATCCCACGTGAAGTAAAAAGACCAACAAGACCAACAACAAAGGAAAGATCGAGACGGGAATGAGTCAAGTATAAGAGGTTACCAACTAACTGAAGGTACAAGGTGGTATCAACTTCGGGAGTAGTACACGTGGTAGGAAGCCTGACTCAATAATAGAAATTACAATTATCCATGTGAAAGCGATGAAGAAGGTCACAAGTATAACTATAATGGGAAAGAAAAATTCCTTAATTGGTTTGCAAAACTTGGAGGCTAAGGAAATAGTGCAAAAAACCTAAGTCTCTCATTTCAATTTTCTTCACATGGTTTAAAAGTTTTGAGTCACTACCAGTAAGGAGAAGGTCATCAAAATAAATGACAAGGAGTATGAGATGGCTTCCTACTTTCTTGGTATAGACATTAAGATCAAAATGACATCTAGAGAATTCAGTGTCAATAAGAAAGTTATCCATTTTGGCATACCAAGCTCACGGAGCTTTCTTAAGACCATAAAGAGATTTCTTAAGGCAACAAAAAAGTCTAGAGTCATTCTCGACATAGCGAGGAGGTCGTTCCATGTAGATTTCTTCTTGCAAATCTCCTTGCAAGAAGGAGGATTTAACATCCATCTAATGGGCATCCCATTTATGTGAGACAACAAGGGCAAGAACATGGCGAATGGAATTCATTTTGACTATAGGGGAAAAGGTTTCATTATAGTCAATTCCTTCAACTTGAGAAAATTCTTTGGCAACTAACCAAGCTTTGCGTCTAATAATAATTCCATTACAATGTCGTTGAAGAAGTCTATAACCTTAGACATTTTCACTATAACCAACAAATATACACTTCTCACTTTTAGGCTGCAATGCTTTCCTTTTCTCATCACGAATGTGAGCCCATGCTATACTGTCAAATACACGGAAGTGACTTACATCTGGTTTAATTTTAGTCCAAGCTTATTCTGATGTTACATTTTTAAGAGTTTTGTGGGATGGGAGTGCGATTTACAATGTAATTTGCACAGTGGATTGCTTCCTCCCAATACTTTAGACTTAATCTCTTAGATTGGATCATACAATTAGCCATTTCTTTTAATATGTGGTTCTTTCTCTTAGCAAAACCATTTTGTTGTGGTGTATATGGAACAGTGTGTTGCATTTGATATCATTTTAAAGATATAGGAGGTTCTACATTTGATATCCTAAATTCTACACAATTTTATGCCAAAAACGTTTAAAATATTTTATTTTCTAAATTAAAACGATAAACACAATTGATTATGTCGATAGGCATACACCTATTGGAAAGAACTAGAATAAATGAGGTTTTAATCATGCATGTAGTTTCTATGAACATAATTTAATAGAAATGAAATATTCTTCATTGTCCTCATAAATTAAAGCTTGAGATAAGCACAATAACTTCATTGCATGTCAAAAGTTCAATTTATTAGTTCACCATGACCGTCACTATCGATGTGGATGTGACAACTATAAACCAATGTCCCAATGTGAACACAATCTTTCACCAACATCATATTGTAATGAAATCCATCCATAGCAAATTATAGTGAACCATAATTAATCCATACATAAATACATCAATTAACTTTAAATTAATTAATAGATTAATTAATTAATGTATTAATTCATTTTTAATTAATGTACACATTAATTATTGTATTAACTAATTATATTAAAACATTAATGTATAAGTTAATTTATTAATTATTGTATATACATTCTTTGCATGGAATGAGATATATTAATTAATGTGTTTGAGGATATGTACTTCAATGTGTATACATTCTTTAATGTATTTTAGCATCATTATTAATATATTGACTAATAAAAGAACATTAATTAATTAATGTAATTAATGATATCAATGTATTAATACATTAATTAATATATTAATAATTGTAAGAATGTATTGTTGTTATTGTTATTGATGTTATTGGTCCATGGGACCTTAAGAGGGTAAAGGACTACTTACAATTTATATCTGGTAATGTGTATGAGTATTAATACATTATTTACCGCTCCTCTGTGCTCTGCTTCTGTTGAAGAAAGTGCAATAGCCTATTGTTTCTTATAGGCCCAAGTGACAGGTCATGAACCAAGGATGAAAACATAACCTGCAGTAGACTTCTGATCATTAGGGTCATTGGCCCAATCTAAATCATTGAAACCAACTATTAAACGAGTCCCCTATGAACTATAATGTATCCCGAAATGAACTGTACCATGGACATAGCGAAGTATCCTTTTATCTTATTTCCAATGGCTTTCATGGGGTGTTTGCATATACTGGAAAACAAGACCAACAACAAAGGAGAGATCGGGATGGGAATGAGTCAAGTATAAGAGGTTACCAACTAACTGATGGTACAAAGGTGGCATCAACTTCGGGAGAAGTATAAGTGGTAGTAAGCTTGACTCCAGACTAGAAGGAAGAATGGGTTGGCTTACAATCATCCATGTGAAAGTGATGAAGAAGGCCACAAGTATAACTAGACTAGGAAAGAAAAATTCCTTAATTGGTTTGCAAAACTTGGAGGCTAAGGAAATAGTGCAAAAAACCTAAGTCTCTCATTTCAAATTTCTTCTTAAGGCTAGTTTTCACATGGTTTAAAAGTTTTGAGTCACTATTAGTAAGGATAAGGTCATCAACATAAATGACAAGGAGTATGTGATGGCTTCTTACTTTCTTGGTATAGACATTAGGATCAGAATGACATCTAGAGAATTCAATGTCAATAAGAAAGTTGTCCATTTTGGCATACCAAGCTCGGGGATCTTTCTTAAGACCATAAAGAGATATCTTAAGGCAACAAAAAAGTCTAGAGTCATTCTCGACATAGCGAGGAGGTCGTTCCATGTAGATTTCTTCTTGCCAATCTCCTTGTAATAAGGCAGATTTAACATCCATCTAATGGGTGTCCCATTTATGTGAGGCAACAAGGGCAAGAACAAGGCGAATGGAATTCATTTTGGCTATAGGGGAAAAGGTTTCATTATAGTCA
>SNQJ01S0017759.1:64658-80905 GCA_010110895.2 Picea sitchensis
TGGAATTCATTTTGGCTATAGGGGAAAAGGTTTCATTATAGTCAATTCCTTCAACTTGGGAAAATCCTTTGGCAACTAACCGAGCTTTGTGTCTAATAATAATTTCATTACAATGTGGTTCAAGAAGTCTATAACCTTAGACATCTTCAGTATAACCAACAAATATACACTTATATCTTTTAGGCGGCAGTGCTTCCCTTTTCTCATCAGGAATGTGAGCCCATGCTATACTACCAAATACACGGAAGTGGCTTACATCTCGTTTAATTTTAGTCCATTCTTATTCCGATGTTATATGTTTAAGATATTTTGTGGGATGGGAGTGCGATTTACAATGTAATTTGCACAGTCGATTGCTTCCGCCCAATACTTTATACTTAATCCCTTAGATTGGATCATACAATTAGCCATTTCTTTTAATGTGTAGTTATTTCTCTCAGCAACACCATTTTGTTGTGGTGTATATGGAACAATGTGTTACATTTGGATGCCCTGTGTAGTACAATAACTTGTAAATTTATTGTTCACATATTCACCTCCATTATCTGTTCTTAAATTTTGAATTTGATGTCGAGATTGCTTTTATACAAAGGCCTTGTAGGCCAAAAACTTGTCAAAAACTTCGCTCTTAAGTTTTAAGAAGTAAACCCAAGTACGTATGGAAAATTCATTAAGGAAAGTTAAGAAATACTTGCAAAGAAGGAGAATAAAGTGGACCACACAAATCACTGTGAACAAGCTGCAAAGGGCATGGTGCATGCCAAGAGGCACATTTGTCAAAACTGTCCCGATGATTTTTGTCAAGAACACAACCGGAAAAAACATCATCTCTACATGAAACAAGAGGAAGACCAGTCACCATATGTTGATTACATATTTGTTTCAATGAGTGATAGTTTAGATAACCAAAATACTCGTGCCAAAGTTTGTTCAAGTCATTGTTATGAGCAACAAAAACTGATGAAAAAGGTGATGACCCAAAGTTATGAAATATGTACAACCTTGTAATATCATCAACAATTCCATTTGCAAGAATATGCTTAGGATCTTTTAGATCCTTGATTACAACTTGGTGATGTGAAAACTCTACGGTTTTACCTTCACCTAAATGAGTGATTTGATATATTGATAGAAGGTTACAAGAAAGACTTGGAACACATAATACATCAATAAAATGTATGTTTTCTACTTGAATTGTTCGAGATCCTTAAACACCATAATGTTTTAATTTTGAAGATAAATTTAAATTAACATGGGAATAAAGTAAATGTTGACCTCCAATTTAATAATTTATCAATATGGTTTAACATGGAATATTATATACTTTATTTTTCAAGTTTTGGATGATTCAATATTCTAGATCATTTTAAATATCCTAAAATTTATTAAGATATGGAAGAACTATACCCTTATAATATCATTTTAAAGATACTAAAAATTATTAAGATATGGAAGAACTATACCCTTGGAAATCATACCAAGCATCTTAAATTCTACATAATTTTATGTCAAAAACTTTTAAAACACTTTTTTTCCAAATTAAAAGGATAAACACAATTGATTATGTCTGTAGGAATACACCTATTTGAAAGATCTAGAGTAAATTTTATTGGAAAGAGTTAGAGTAAATAGGTTTTTAATGCATGTGTGTGCATGTGTTTTCTGTGAACATAATTAAATAGAAATGAAATATTCTTCATTATTCTCATAAATTAAAGCTTGAGATAAACACAATAACTTCATTGCATGTCAAAAGTTCAATCGATTAGTTCACCATCACAGTCACCATGGATGTGGATGTGACTACTATAAACCAATGTCCCAATGTGAACATAATCTTTCACCAACATCACATTGTGATGAAATCCAACAATGGTAAATTATAGTGAAACATAATTAATCCATACATAAATTAACTTTCAATTAATTAATAGATTAATTATATATTAATGAAAAATAAATTAATGTATTAATTCAATTTTAATTAATGTACACATTAATTATTGTATTAACTAATGAATGTATTAAAACATTAATGTATAAGTTAATTTATTAATTATTGTATATACATTGTTTGCATGCAATGAGATATATTAATTAATGTGTTTGAGGATAATGTAGTTCAATGTGCATACATTTTTTAATGTATTTTAGTATCATTATTAATATATTAACTAATAAAAGAACATTAATTAATTAATATAATTAATGTAATCGATGTATTAATACATTAATTAATATATTAATAATTGTATGAATGTATTGTTGTTATTGTTATTGATGTTATTGGTCTATACTACCTTAAGAGGATAAATGAGTACTTACAATTTGGATCGAATAATGTGTATGAGTATTAATACATTATTTAATATGTACCCTCTGAACTGTAATGTATCCCATAAACCCTTTCATAATGCCCTCATACATCCCCTTCATGGAAATTGCATGTAAGAATATTTGTCCTCTACTCTTTGATCCGGGTTCGATCACCCCAAGTTCAGATATGATAACCAGTGGGCCACCTCTCGGCTGCTGGTCGCCTATAAACCTATAAAGTAAGATACAAAGAAGAAAATATTCGTTTAGTTGTGATGAGGATTCAACGATATAATGATTTAGCAATAATGAGGATTCAACGATATAATGATATAATATAATGAGGATTCAACGGATTCAACGATATAATGAGGATTCAACGGATTACAATGATATAATGAGGATTCAACGGATCTCTACTTATTGGAGCAAAAACCTCTAGGTACCTACAACACTATTTCAACATTTCATCTCCAATACAAAAAACATTCTCATTTTAATTTTGAAGATAAATTTAAATTAACATGGAAACAAAGTACATGTTGACCTCTAATTTAATAATTTATCAATATGGTTTAACATGACATATTATATACTTTATTTTTTAAGTTTAGGATGATTCAATATTTTATATCATTTTAAAGATCCTAAATTTTTTAAGATATGGAAGAACTATACCATTATAATATCATTTTAAAGATGCAAAAGATTATTAAGATATGGAAGAACTATACCCTTGGAAATCATACAAGACATCTTAAATTCTACATAATTTTATGTCAAAAACTTTTAAAATACTTTCTTTGCCAAATTAAAAGGATAAACACAATTGATTATGTCTATAGGCATACACCTATTGGAAAGAGCTAGAGTAAATAGGTTTTTAATTGTGTGCATGTGTGTGCATGTGTTTTATGTGAACATAATTAAATAGAAATGAAATATCCTTCATTGTCCTCATAAATTAAAGCTTGAGATAAGCACGCATGTCAAAAGTTCAATCAATTAGCTCACCATCACAGTCACCATGGATGTGGATGTGACAACTATAAACCAATGTCTCAATGTGAACATATAATTTCACCAACATCACATTGTGATGAAATTCAACCATAGTAAATTATAGTGAACCATAATTAATCCATACATAAATACATCAATTAACTTTCAATTAATTAATAGATTAATTATATATTAATGAAAAATTAATTAATGTATTAATTCATTTTTAATTAATGTACATATTAATTATTGTATTAACTAATTAATGTATTAAAACATTAATGTATAACTTAATTTATTAATTATTGTATATGCATTGTTTGCATGCAATAAGATATATTAATTAATGTGTTTGAGGATAATGTAGTTCAATGTGCATACATTCTTTAATGTATTTGAGTATCATTATTAATATATTAACTAATAAAAGAACATTAATTAATTAATATAATTAATGTAATCAATGTATTAATACATTAATTAATATATTAATAATTGTATGAATGTATTGTTGTTATTGTTATTGATGTTATTGGTCTATGACACCTTAAGAGGGTAAATGACTACTTATAGTTTAAATCAAGCAATGTGTATGAGTATCAATACATTATTTAATATGTTAGCTACACTACACTGTAAACTAGTACTACCACATTATTGTCTCCCCAACTAGTACTACCACATTATTGTCTCCCCAATCGCAACTTAACCTTATACATGAAGATGAGAGTGTGGGTGGATTGAGATATAAAGATTTTCCCTTCATATCTCCCTTCTCCCACCCAACTATGTACATGAGGAAGGGTGAATATAAGGTAGGTGAGGGTGAGGATATAAATCCCCCCATCTACCCTAAATTTATATATGAGGAAGAGAGTAGGGGGATACAAAAGGTTCTTCTATATCTTCTCTCACCCCAACCCAACTTTATACCTCCTCCCACCCTCACTTTCCAAATCCCACTTTGGCATAAGGGTGAGACTAATTTTAATATATTAAGAAACCTTTAAAAATTAATATGATAAGTTAAAATGTGAAATAAAATTTCAATATAACATATTTTACTATTAGGAAAATGTAAAAAAAAATAAAAAATTGTATTCTAAAACACCATAATATTTTAATTTAAAAAAAAAATAATAACATGGAAAAAAAGTGTCTACCTCCAATTTAATAATTTATCAATATGGTTAAACATGACATATTATATACTTTATTTTTATTTTTCAAATTTATGATGATTCAATATTCTAAATTATTCTAAAGATCCTAAAAATTATTAAGATATGGAAGAACTATACCCTTGGAAATCATACCAAGCATCTTAAATTCTACTTAATTTTATGCCAAAAACGTTTAAAATACTTTCTTTACCAAATTAAAAGGATAAGCACAATTGATTAATGGTGCATGCCATTTGTGAACATAATTAATAGAAATCAAATATTCTTTATTGTCCTCATAAATAAAAGTTTGAAATAATCTTATGCAATAAGCACAATAACTTCATTGCCTGTCAAAAGTTGGTAATGTTGGCTGTCACATTTGACCATCATTTCAGTTAATGAAGGTGTGGTGATGTTGGATCCTACATTTCAATTAACATTGGCATTTCAATTAAGGTTGTCTTGGTAATGTTGGCATTTCAACCATGAAGAGACAGTTCAATCAATTTGTTCACCATCACTATCACCGTCCATGTGGATGTGACACTATAAACCAAGTCCCAATGTAAACATAACCTTTAACCAACATCACATTGTGTGCCTGGCCTGCAAGATATGGAGTGAAATATCTGGCCACGGAAACATTCTTTCCCTTGATCAGTATTCCAACTTATATTATTTGATCACAGATATCTGTAGTGGGGGAAGCCTGCGCAACATGATGCAAATCAATGGCCTTTTATGTCATAAAGATGATCCAATGATAATGAAGTTGTTGGTGGAGGCTCTGCAGTATTTCCATGACAAAGGAATTATACATAGAGATGTTAAAATGGATAACATACTTATTCCATCTAAAATTAAATTCCACAAATTCCCCTACATAAAATTAGCAGACTTTGGATTGTCTACTCACTTTTTTGAAGGTAGGAAATTAAAATCTAGCTAAGACATTAATCTCTGGCATCACATGATAATATTATTACAGGTGAGCATTCAAAAGAGGTCGATATTTGGAGTTCAGAAGTTGTTTTGTATGTTATTTTGTGTGCCAACTTTCCTTATGAAGGAGGTAAGGACTTCCACGAGAGGCTTAGATTAATCAAAAAATCTGATCCAAATTTTGAAGCTGGGAAATGGAGGAAGGTCTTCAAATCCTATAAAGGGGATGCTAAACAAATATGTTAAAAAAGGTTAACGACGAAGGAGATATTAGATATGCCTTTACTGCATAATTACATGTTTCGATTTATAATATGTTTGAATTTTAGTGAATAGAAGCACTTGGTTGTATATATCCCTCTTGGGTAGGAAAGCTAACATGTGCAATTTTAATGAATAGAAACAGTTGGTTGTATATATCCCTCTTGGGAAGGAAAGATAACATGTGCAATTCTTTTCTACTTGTAGAGCATCCAAATTTTGCATTTTGATAAAGGAACACACCAAATATTTTGCATTTTTCATTCTGAGTTTTGGTTGTTGATGTTTGGACAACATTGGGAAGACATTCTCTAAAGATAATAATTAATAAGTAAATGATAATAATAAATATTTATTGATTATTCAAGGGACGCATCCTTTCATGGATGGTCGCCTTATGTTCCCTATATATGGATCATTCATCATTATAATAAAATATCAATCATATCTTATATGAAGAAAAACAACATGGTACCAGAGCAGTACTTGCCTTGACTCCATTACAGGAGGGCCTTAAATGAAAGGAAATTGAAAGCCTAACTTAGCTGAGTTTCTACTGGAGGTACAAGGATCAATGTGCACATCGTGATAGTGAGAGACCCTGATCAGGATATATGTGGCATGATATTTAACTTCCGCCATGGTAGAAACGATATCTTACCCAATGTAACTAAAATAAACGATGGTAGTTGCATTGAACACTCTCCTTACCCCATACGGTGTGAAACCCCTCGAATTCGTGGGATTAGTCAATGAAATCAAAATAATCCCAAATGCAGCACAGTGAGCACCATATTAACAACCGAGCTCTCCTTTGTTGTGTCAATGAAATCAAAATAATCTGTGAGACTTTGTTAACCAACATGGACGATGGGAAGACGCTTAAGATGTTGGACAACTACACTAAGAAATTTCAAGGCATGGGCGTCCGTTCCAGCGTGAATATTTTTTCCAAGGAGGGAAAAGTGGGGTGGCCCACATAAAACATTACAGAGATAAAAATCGCAAAGGTTTCATGCTGCATTGAATCTCTACAAGAGCCAAGACTACTAGTGGAGTCAATCCTCTAGATGGGTAGTCTCTGCAATGTCCATTCGACTTTAGAACTGGTCAAAGTCTCTTTGTAGCTCCATATCATGTGTGGCAGCGAGACATTGCGCGTTCTAACAATTTAGAGCCTGAGCCAAAGGAGAATTGCAACAGTGAAGGGCATCGTTGCAGGTTAGTACAGATCAAGAAAATACGAGTTTTCGGAGGTCGAATCGAGCACTGGTGACTGTGCATGTTACCTATAATACGATAAAGGTCTTACACACACCCATTATTGTTTATCAGAGTCTGGTTAGAGAGGTTGTCTATTTTCTTGATAACGAAGTTGCATTTGACAGAAATCAGAATTTGCCAGAGATGAATCCATGGACGGATTTATGGAGCCTCTCATCCATTATGTGCACTCATCATCGCTGCCACAAATCATCTATGGATTGCTTAGGCCATGGTTATGGCGGAATGTAGAGCTAGATTTTGAATATGGGACTGCTCAGTTCTGCGACCAATCGTAAATGTGAAATTTCTTCAAGCATGCATTGACAAACCGTGTACTTCGATTATGGATGTGAAACAAACCATATCTAATGTGAAAATGTATTCAGAATGTGAACATATCTTATCTAATCAAGAAAATTTAAATTATGTAAGTGGAATGTAAATCTCACTTGAAAGACTCAAAGTCAATTTTCCACCATACCTCTGAACGTATGCACAATGTGATATAAGCCTATCAATTAAGATCGTGGGTGAAGTACATATGAGAAACTATATACACTTGAGGTGCAACTACAATTAATGTCGGACATCATTCTTAGTATAAATGAATTTCAATTTTCACCCACCTGCTAGTATGCCAAGGGAGATATCTTCGAGACCATCGAGAGCCACTGGACACCATAGCCCACAAACCCTAAGAAGTTGGCGATCAAGAGCACAATACACATATTCAAATAAAGAGAAGCAAGGCCCGATAACCAGCCCACCGCCTTGCCTAGATCAAAGGCCATTGTAAGATTGTTGAGCTAGATCTGGTTGATGTCTAATACTTCCTTTAGAACTGAGGAATAAACAAAGAAATCAAATTTGGTTCCATTGATTACTTGCATCCATATGGAAGCATCATGAGACATTCTCCCCTGAGGATCCTGTGTGAACTAGTAGGGAGGAATTTAGACTTCGTCCTGACATGCCTCAGATTGTCAGATGAAGGAACCAAGACTTTGGTTTCATAAGGAAACCTCGATCTATCTTGTGAGACATTGGTTCCATGAGGGAACCTTGATATATCTTAGACAATGGTTTCATGAGGAAACCTCTATATGTCAAATATGGTCCAAGATAAAATTCCTTGTGAGAGGGAGACAATTTAGTCTATTGATCCAATTGATCCCAATGATCGTGTAGCTCCAGTTAATGTTTCCATAGATATTGCAGTAGGTTCGAAGATACTTGCATGGGCTCGTCAGACTCTGCAGAGGCAGAAGGACATGCATCTCCTTGTCGTACCTTTTGAGAGAGAAAGAGACATGAGAGATATTCTTGCTATGTCGTAATTATGAGCCACATCATTGATTCTGAGCCTTATTTTTATGAGGAGGCATCTAGTTAGCCAATATGGAGAGATACCATGACAGAGAAGTATTAGTCCATCATGAAGAATGATGTGTAGGATATTGTTCCTAGAGTTGAAGGGAATTTTGTAGTGACTTCCAAGTGGATCTATAAGATCAAACATATAGCTGATGGAAGCATCGAGAAGAAAAAAACAATATTTGTTGCTAGAGGATTCTCTCATGTGGAGGGAATAGACTATGAGGAGACATTTGCTCCTGTTGCTCGATACACTTCTATTCGGACGATTATTTCCCTCGCAACATCCATGGGTTGGAAACTACATCAGATGGGTGTGAAGACTATTTTTCTCAATGGAGATATTGAGGAAGAAATATACATTGAGTAGCCAGATGGTTTCGTCATACATGAGAAGGATTTTCACTTGTGTAGGTTGAAGAAGGCCCTGTATGGACTCAAGCAAGTACCTCGATCTTGGTATGTGAGGATTGATGGACACCTGAGAAGGTTGGGCTTCAGAAAAAGTGTTGTTGATCCCAACCTGTACTACAATATTGTTAATGGTGAGTCCCTAATTCTGGTCCTCTAGGTTGATGATTTATTCCTCACCGGTACAGAGAGCCTTATTATTGAATACAAGTATGTGTTGGCCTTTGAGTTCGAGATGAAGGACCTTGTTATGATGCACTACTTCTTGGGAGTAGAGGTGTGGCAGAGAACTGATGAGATCTTCCAAAGTCAGGGGAAGTTGTGACATCCCCAAAAATAAAGTATTTTTGAAATTTAAATTTGTTGGAAAATTATTCCATTTTTAGTAAATTTGAATTTGGAAAATTTTTGCCATTTATGGAAATTCCAAATTTCGAATTTGATAATTGTAATTAATTATTATGACTGTTGTGAAGAGATCTAATTTGACCCAACTAACTATTTGATTATAACACTTGTATGAAAACAAAATATTTTATATTGATTGCAGGAGGACAAATGGAACAGTCATGTTAAAATCAGCTGACAATGACTCTGTGAGTGGGGAACATGTTGGAACTACCTCTGGGCGGATTGTTACAAGAAGAAAATCAGAGATTTGGCCATTGGAATCCCCTGAAAATCAGGGATTTAGAAAGTTGGGAAAATTCCCAAGGGAGGGAAAAAGACCTAGGCAAAAAGATTTTTTTTGATAAATAGCATATGTGAGGAGGCAGGACGCTGCCAAGTATGCTACGAAAAAAGAATATTGATTTTCTTGTTGTTATGAACACTACTGATTGAGTGTGAGGCAAGAGGAATCTGCTGGAGTTGAAGGATATTGCTGAGGAGGATTTTTCCAAGTTCTCCCTCATGGATTCATGGTCAAGCAAGGGGGTGAATTGGGCAAGTGATTTGGCTTCCCTGTTCTATGGTTGGGAGGAGCGTGGTTGTTCCCTTTGTCTTCCCGCAAATTGGTTCAAATATGTTAAATCTTCTCCTTCTTTGTTTTGAATGATTTTCGTATATCTGATATCACGCATCTATTCGTGCTAAGTTGAAATAATTTCCATGGATGATATTTGTTCGTTGTATGAAGTTTATAATCAAATACCAATTCTGGAACAGTTCCTCCTGAAACTAAAATTCTAGGTAGAATCCATCTAGGTGTAAATGAACTTGAAGGAACAGATCTGTCTGCAAATGTATGTGTATTTCTGTAGTTGAAATATTAGAGAGACTTATCTATGAATAATTGAAGTTGAGCAAGTCTTTCCTCATATTACATATAGACTTATATATGTATTTATATACGATATACATCGATATGGTTGCAGTTAGTACCATGTATAGGTTTTATTAAATGAAGATCTAATGGTTGCAATAGAAACCCCACTTATACAGAGATTTGTGGTCATAGCACTTGAACAAACAAATGATGCCAATAGGCAACCATATACCTCTTGTATAAAGAAAATTATTAAATCGAAGAGTCTGAAACTCTCCTTAAATCCTATTATAGAACTAAATGAAATTATATAAGTCTGTTGCTCTGTTATAAGACAATACAGAAGCAGAATACTCCATGAGAATAAGGATTCGAAGATAATTAGACAGAACCTAATTACATGTTGTTTGATCTGTTAACCTTTGGGCACAAAAAATAAAGGGACCCAATTGTAGAAATACATACTATATGAAGTAAGTTATAATTTATTTTTTCTGTGAATATGCATGTGAACAGCCCACTCGGTGTTCGTGGCAGTGGTCGATATTGAATTTGACAGCTACGATTGTACACTTATTTACCTAGACTTGCAAATTCAAAACGACCTATCATTTCCAACGTGTACAAGCCAAAACTCCAATTCGTGACAAGATCCTACTAGTGTAGGCATTTCACGAAAATATTTACACAATTAATTAACAAGTCGAATTATGAATAGATGGAAACAAACATAGGCTAAATAACTACCAATGCTAATGTTATACCTTGAATAAAGTTTGGATGTATATAAGTATAAAACACATAATAATGATGAATGGAAATTGGGAAGTCTTGAGTACAACAACATACTCCTAGTAGTAATCAAGTCCTTATGTTATATATATACTAATGTACTAGGCTATGAAAAAGGTTATAATACTACTATACTTCCATGCATGGTAAAGAAAAATTAAATCATTGTGAATGTTTGTATATCTAATAATAAGAAGAATCCTAGAAAATAAACAGAATAACCAGGAAATGATTTAAGCTCTGAAATACAAAACCAGTTTCGAAAATGGAGGTGATTATGATAAACTCAAAAAAATTAAAAGTACAGAACTCGTTTACTCTTCATAAATCAACTCAATATATGATGACTAGGTTACAAAAAGAATGGTTGTCCAGATTTTTGTAAAGAAAAATATAACATAGCATAGGTGGTATTGAATTTCACTACTCTACTATTTTTCTCGACTTCGCCTGGAAACAGGAGAAGGAATGGTCAGGGAGTAAGCCCATTCCAAGTTATAATTACCACTACAACCAGACACAAGGTTTGTGTTCCTTTCTAATCTCCGAAGTATTAAAATAAAGTAGGGTGTATCCATAACCAACCAATACAGAAAATTTCGACGAGATTTCTTTATAAGTAATAAAGATGGTATATAGCCTTGGTCCTCAGTACCAGTGAACTTTAAAGGCTAAGTCTGAGGAATAATGTACTTGGAACCAGAATACCTTTCGCGCAAACGATAGGGACCGGCCCTAGAGTCTCGTGGAGTTGACACCTCTATAAGAGAGATTAACCATTAAAATCATTAGTAAAACATACGAAAATAAAAACAAACAAGAAGCTACAATAGAACCATAAATGGAGGCAACGAAAAAAATCAAATTAATACATAACTCATGGTTGGAATCTGGAAACTTGTTCTTGTTGCGTTTCTGGTTGAGTAAATGTCCTGAGTCGAGGGAATTGGTCCAGGTATTCCTAATGGATACCTCGCATCAACGAGGTCCCCTCATTAGCATGATGCCAAGCCGCAAATATATTTCTCATAAAGGAAATTCAACAATACTAACTTTACAACATATAAACTGTGTAAACTACGTGATACAAATAGACGAAGACCATGTGTAAATGTTACTTGAAATTAAAAATCTATAACTAAGTGGTTAATACATCTTGAATCAAATAACCGAGGTACTTTTCAGCCAGCCCTAACTACAGAGATAACCTAGTGCTGAACCCAAAAGTCTTACACAAATCTCATAATCGATAAGGGTAGGAATCCCTTTTAATACCCCAAGCCTTATGTCATAGTTTTTTTTTCTTCTTTGTTAAAGAAAGATTCAAAACCACCGCAGTCCTTTCCAAGGGTACCGGGTGAATGTAAGAGCCTTCGAAGAACACAGGTTATGTATAAGACTCAGTTATTTATTTATCGAACCATGAATGTAACAGCCTTCGAAGAACAGAGGTGATGTATAAGACTCAGTTATTTATCTATCGAACCTCAAAGACTCTTCTGCAAAAGGCTAAGGAATCACCAGAGATAACGATAAAGGAAAACTTTAATTTAAATATGTGTAACAAAAGATACAGAACATTGCATTCCCTGTAGCACCTTCCTTTGAATGACCCTATTATTCAATCCCTGTTTCGAGTTAAAATCCTTACTAGGAAGATGGACTACGCTGCCTGCCACCAGGATGTGACTCAAGTCAACAATCTCGCTTGTTGAAGATAGTGATACACATGACCATTCAGAGAGTCTCACAATGACAAAGGAAGGTTCGTTTAACCCTAGGAAGAGACCTTACAAGAGCAAGTTAATGATGAAGGTACAGGGGTTGTTCAGGCCATTTGATGGGGGTAAGGTTGGTGCATTTTGACTGGGGAGGGATCGAAAAGGGCCATCGAAACTCGGGTCTACAGGACCTCCATTAATGGCTAGATGTAGATCTTTAACTTTCACTAACATTTATACCTTTCCACCCATGCTATGCATTAAATGCGTAGTTAACTTGACTCCTTTGTGACATGACTAGTTAGGTTGCATTCTCTTAACTACTGACTTGTAGTTAACCTCTTATTTCAATAATATTGTAGTTGGGATATCGTTACCTAAACGTTGGTATGAAAGGGACGGGGTTATATCTTTACTAATCACTCTTAGTTGTTAAAGGAACCCTATTATTTTCACCCAGCCATACAATGATTCTAAACGCTATTGGGGTATAATTCTCACCCCTTTCTTTTTATGTCAGGTAAATGCATTATGTTAAAAATTATAATCCTCAGTCATGTGTGTGCGAACACCGAAATCTCATGTCTAGGGAAAGGATAGGATTGTAGGTTCTAAGCCTAAAACTATACAAATACATTTTATGACTAGAGATGAACAGGTTGAAAGCTTAGATAATTTCTTCAACTACTAGACTAATATAAAAGGGTTATTGCATGAAGAGAAGAACTTAAGTTACCTCGCAATTTTTTTTTTATTTTTGTCATTTTGAGGTATATTACATGTGGTATCAGAGAAAAACTTTCAACATTGGGCCTTAACAAGGCCACATTAGTTTATTAATATATATTCTGATTTATGTAAAACTAATAAACTTTATGGTTACAAACAGAAAGCCCTTTCTGTTTTGTGTTAATTATGGTAGCTCAGGACGATGCAGAAATCAGGATGGAAGGAAATCCGTAGCAAATACCTCCTAAAGATCCAAGACAAAACAGTGATGGAAGCTCACCCACGGAGGTGTTGGAAACAATGAGGAATCTTATTGTAGAACTACAGATTTTCAAAGCCGACAATGAAAAATTGAAGAAAGCACAGTAGGAACAACAAGAGATAATTGAAGTCTTGTTGCACAGTATAGTGACCAAGAAAATCCCAAAGGATGATAACCATGACGAAGAGGTCAGAAAAAGGGCCTCCAAGAACTCTGGGCCGGAAACAGAAAAAGGAGACAGTTCATCTGAAGGAACACCTTCAGCTGAAGACAAAAATAAACCAGACAGAAAAAGAAAACAGGTAGACGACCTTGAAGGAGAATTTAAAAATATTAAACTAGCTACCTTTGATGGAGAATCTAGGAAAGGAGAAGAAGCAGAGGCATGGTTGTTGGACATCAAAAAATACTTCCAGATCTACAACTATTCCATCAACATGAAGGTCAGAATGGCCATCTACAATATGAAAGGGAAGGTCAGTATTTGGTGGCAAGACCTGAAATTGGCCAAGGGCCTAAAGGAGAAACAATTGGAATGGTCTGAATTTAAGAAGTATTTCAAGAAACAATACCTTTCTGAAAGCTATTATGAAAGGAAGACGAACGAATTTTATGAATTACGACTTGGACAAATGACAATGGAGGACCTTATAAATAAATTTTTGGAACTACTAAGGTTCGTACCATACATCTGGGAGGACAAGGTAAAATCCAGCGATTCTTAAGCTATTTACCACATTCCTACAGGGAAAGAATTGAGTTTGACAACCCCAAATCCTTGAGTGAAGTATTCAGGAAAGCACGAATGTGCTATGACCAGTATAAATAGTGGGTAGAGTTTCCCAAAGCCTGGAAGGATAAGAAACAAGATCGAATGAACCAGCTGAAGAAGGAATACCAGCCAGCTCCTTATCGAAATGCAACAAACAAATTTCGATAAAAGATTTTCACTCCAATAATTCGAATACGCAAAGCAACGGTAAACCGATAAACCTGGGAATGAAGAAGTTTGGGGATATCTCCCAAGAGCCATTAAAGTGTTGGGAATGTGGAGAGCCTCATCTAAGGAGGAACTGTCCATGTTTAATTTCAGCAAACAGAACTGTTGCTCATAATTTGCAAGAAGCCTCGACGGTGGGAGACGTGGGCAGAAGCCTGCATCGGATAAATGCAACCATAGATGGTCGACAAGCTGACCACCAGTCCTCAGTGGTAGAAATCGAAGGTAAATCAATAACACTAGAATTTTTGTTCTAATTGACCCTGGATCTACGTTAAGTTATATTACGCCTGATGTAGTAGAGTCAAATAAACTTAAGAAACTGAAGCACGTAAAATCATGGCTTGTACAACTAGCAACAAGTACTAAAAGGAAAGTAGTTGAATTTATTTCTGATTTTGAGTTTAGCTTAAATGGTCAAAATATAAGGACAAATCTGAACATCCTACCACTAGGATCTTACGATATGTATATCGGGATGGATTGGTTGGAACAACAAAAATAAATATTGGATTGTTATACAAAGATACTTAGCTATAAAGACGATTATGACACTGCTAGAACAACCCAAGGTATACAAAAACCTATATAATTCAGATAAGTTTCAGCGATGCAACTCAAGAAATGTATGAGAAAGGGATGTCAAGTTTATGCCATCCAAGTAACAAATTTGTTAGGAAAAGAAGATAAACCAAAGTTAGAAGACTTTGTTGTCCTACGTGAATTCAGAGGCATGTTTGTGGATGAGATACCAGAATAACCTCCTAGAAGGGAAATAGACTTCTCCATAGAACTACTACCTGGTTCAGCCCCTATCTCAAAATCACCTTACCGAATGAGTCTACCAGAATTGACAGAATTAAAAATACAATTACAATAATTATTGGACAAAGAGTATAACAGACCGAGTGTTTCACCATGGGGGGCACTAGCCTTCTTCGTGAAAAATAAAGACGGTACTCTAAGACTATGTATCTATTATAGACAACTGAACAAAATGACTATTAAGAACAAGTACCCCTTACCAAGGATAAATGATCTATTCGATCAAGTAGGTGGGGCCAAGATCTTTTGAAAGTTGGATTTACGATCCGGTTATCATCAAGTTAGGATAAAAGACGAGGACATAAGCAAAACATCTTTTCAGACAATATATGGACACTACAAATTTGTAGTCATACCTTTCGGACTCACTAATGCACTAACCACGTTTATGTGCCTCATGAACAGTATTTTCAGTTAGTACTTAGACAAGTTCGTGGTAGTATTTATCGAAGATATTCTGGTCTATTCAAAAATGGAGGAAGAACATGATGAACACTTATGTATAGTTTTGTAAATGTTGAGGAAACACAAACTGTATGCCAAATTTGACAAGTGTGACTTTTATCAAAAAGAAATACAATATCTAGGACATGTAATTTCAACAAAAGGCATTGTCGTAGACCTGGAGAAGATAAAATCCATTATGGAATGGCCAATACCTAAGGATGTAGTGGATATCCGATCATTCATGGGAATCACGGGATATTACCACAGATTTATAGAAGGGTTTTCCAATATAGCCTACCCTATCACGTCATTACAAAAGAAAGGGACCAAGTTTAACTGGTCAGAGAAGTGTCAAGACAGTTTTAACAAGATGAATGATCCGGATTTATGTAGGAACACAATGAAATACAGAAATACACATAAACGCAGAGATGCAGCGGAAATAAGACTTCATTTCATTAATAAC
>SNQJ01S0017759.1:97505-123752 GCA_010110895.2 Picea sitchensis
AGAATGTCTCCCTCGTTGAGAGGGAGTGTTGATGTTTGGACAACATCGGGAAGACATTCTCTAAAGATAATAATTAATAAGTAAATGATAATAATAAATAGTTATTGATTATTCAAGGGACGCATCCTTTCATGGATGGTCACGTTGTGTTCCCTATATATGGAACACTCATCATTGTAATAAAATATCAATCATATCTTATATGAAGAAAAATAACATTGGTGATGGATTTCAATATTTGTTTTGTTTTGGTGTGAAAATAGTTGACTGGCAAGAAATAGCAATAGACAATGCCAGAGTAAATAGATAATAACTTTATTCACATGTTTATACCAAAAAATTTGGTATTGTGAGGTTTAATTAATTTTGCAAAATAGTAGATATCTTTGTATGTATATTTAAGATTCATTACATCACAATCAGAAATCAAATCAAAGATGTATTTCTCAAGTTTTTTAGTTTTTTTTCCTCCTTTTTAGACTTGGTTTTCCAACTTCAACTTAAGTCTCCCATTTGTTTTTAGACAAATTGAAAACTTTGCACATTTTTACTTGCAAGAAGCTATATACTTTTCCTGAAAACCCAACAAAAACAAGTAGGTCTTGGTATTAGTTCAACATGGCCATGGCCACTCCTAAAGGTCTTCTATAATGTTCTTAAGAAAAGAACTTGGAAATTTTCCATTACCTAACTATTTCATAAATAATAACACTAGCATGCATCCTCTTGGAAGTACAAAAGAGATAAAATGAAGTCAATACCAACTCAAGGAATAAATGAAGTCATCCGAATTGGACGCAGAAAATAGCTAAATTTATTGTGTTTTTCCAGTAATCTTCTCTCTCTTTGAATTTTCAGTTCCTCACGCTAAAATATCAAAAAAAAAAAGATTGAAGTTTTTTCAAACATTAAAAAAACAAAGAAGAGTGTTTTGAAATATTTCAAGGAATACTTAGCAATGTTCATATATTTATATGTTCCACTATGGATTCAAGTCACTATTTTTTTAGTACACAATTTAAATAATTAAATTATTAACAAAAAATAGCATGTAACTTACACTGAAAATCTCACTGCTTACTTCTATATATCAATATCATTGACAATCCTAACATTTAGCTTCTAACCATAGACTTTTCCAACACCAAACATGGACACTCAAGTATTGCACTTATTATTAAAAGCAAATATAATACTAAAACCCAATTATAGTACATTGTTGTAATATAATACACCAACATAAACCCTATACAACAGTTAACATAATAATCCAAAGTAAACCCTAAACAATTATAATATGGCAACATAAACAGTTAACAGTTAAAAATTTCTTAACATAATAATCAAAAGTAAACCCTCAACAATTATAATATGGCAACATAAACAATTAACAGTTAAAAATTTCATACATGAGTACTTGTTCATTATCCTTTTCCATTGTAAAAGCATAGTACTGAATTTCACTTTCTCTGAATCTAATTTTAATTTTAATTTTGAAATAAGAAAGAAGTAACAATATCCAAGATATCCCCAGATGGGGTGACACGTAGTGCAATTGAGCCACGTGGGATCAGGTCGAGACGCGATATTAATGCATCTACCGACCAACATCCCCTCCGACTTTAACTCGCCATGGACACGAGCAGGCACATTTAAGCGATGAGCCCCTTCGCGCAAGGGAAGGGTACCAGCCATCAGCGCACTAACCAACAGGCTTTAATGGTCATGGCGGTCATGTTAGCACTCGTCCTCATCGCCCAGGTAGACAGAGCAAAGCGCCAGTCACTCTTTGCAGCCTCCGCTCCACTGGAACATCAGCATTGCCGCAGTTTCTCCTCCACTCCACAGAAACAGTGGCAATACCCTGTGGCCTCGTCAGTGTTCTGGAGAAAAGCGACCTTTCTGGAAAGAACTCTGGCAATATACCGGACCCCCATCATGCCCAGAGCGAGAGGGAAGCCGCGTAGGGGTGCTACCTGGTATACGGCTGAATCACGGCGCCAAAGGAAAAATAAATTCGAGAAGGCCATGGCAATGGAAGCCATTCGAAGGAGAACGACACCACAAACGCCTCTAATGGCGTACGTGGAGGAAGTTACCCTGGAGGGTGGGTTGGAGAGCGTCCTCGAGCACACTCTATTCACAATGCCGAAGAACTGGAACCCACCTTCGGAATTTGGTTCAGACAACAAGCCTCCGCCTGCAAGCATTCTGCCTGGCCCCAGCGCCACCAGCCCAGAGGAGCCTTACCCCACCTTCTATGTCGAAGAGGAGATTCCTCCTGAACCACCCATGGAGGAAGCATTGCAAGCACACAATCAACAGGCGCACGCGCATCAGGAAGCAGCCAAGACCACTCCAATGGGGTCAATCGATAGCCACAGCCAGGAGCAGCCACTCTTCGCCAACTCGGGGTACCTCAATCTCATTTTTGAGGTGAGGAGTCTGTTGGATGATCAGATCTTTCACCCCGCATGAATTGACCAGAGACTCGACCTGCTCTTCGCAACTCACTCCAAAACTCTTCCAAAGAAACAATTCCCAACATGCGCGCATGCCTATGCGTTTCCAGCACGATGGTGATAGCATGAGGACGAGGACAAGCACGCAGGCTCAAAGGTTAAATGATGCTTAGGATTAGAATTTTCTTTTTCTGTTATAATTTAGACTTCAAGCCAATTAGCTCTCATTTTTCTTAGAACTAGTTCATGACTTCCAGTTCCATCTTCATGTTTGATAGTCCTGGTTTCCTTCGAGCAGGACGACACACTGTTAATTTTGTTAATTTTGTGAATTGGGTAACACATGGCAAGGGATGCCCAGCTGTCTCGGTTTCCTTTTTAGGCGGGACAACTAGCATCACAAGTGGCTACTGTATTTTGCTTATGTTAATATAACAGGTCCCATCTTTTTACTTAAAAAAAAAAAACAATATCCAAGATATAAAAATAAAAAAACAATATTCACCTATTCATAAAGATTTCAAAGTGCATTTCAAAGATTATCTAAACATATTTAAAGTTAATATCCATGTCACATATATGGAATTTCAATATTCGTTTAGCTATAATGAGGATTCAACGATAAAAAGTGCAAGATAAAATCTATATGAAGTTTCAATATTCGTTTAGCTATAATGAAGATTCAACGGATTCAACGATATAATGATATAATATAATGAGGATTCAACGGATTACAATGATATAATGAGGATTCAACGGATCTCTACCTATCGGAGCAAAAACCTCAAGGTACCTACAACACTATTTCAACATTTCATCTCCGGCACAAAAAACATTCTCTATGCTTTAGTAAATTCTCGACAAACCCATTACATATGCCAACTCAACATCACAATCATCAGTATACATAACACCAAAATTAATAGTTCCTTTCAGATATCGAAGAACTTTCTTTGCAGCTTTCCAATGACTATCTGAAGGCTTAGCCATGAACTGACTAGACTGAGTATGCAATGTCTGGTCTTGTAGTGGTGAGATAGTTCATACTTCCCACCAACTGACGATATAAAGTACCATCTGCCTTTCTAGATCCATCTTCATTGTACAACTTTGCATTCAGTTCTAATGGAGTTTACATAGATCTACATTCATTCATGTTGAACCTTTTAAGAATTTCTTTTGTGTACTTACTTTGAGTGATCAATGTTTTGCCAGACTCTCTCCAAACCTCAAGTCCTAGACAGTAATGCAATTCACCGAGGTCTTTCATTTCAAACTCTTGAGATAACTGAATTTTAATCTCTTCAATTAACTTGCATGCATTGTTTGTAATAATGAGACCATCCACATATAAAGATATTAAAGCAACATTTCCTTCTTCATCTTTCTTAACATATAGATTAGGATCATTCTTTATTTTCACAAACCCATTATGATAAAAGAAGGTATCTATATTTACATACCATGATCTCGGTTCTTGTTTCAAACCATATAATTCTTTATTTAACCTGCAGACTAGATGCTCCTGTCCCTGCTTGACAAACCCTTCAGGTTGAACCAAATAAACCTCTTCTTTTAAATCACCATTTAGAAAAGCAAATTTGGCATCTAACTGATGTAACTTTCAATTATGTTTTGTAGCTAAGGCAATCAATACTCTAATTGTATTCAATTTAGCTACTCGTGCAAAAGTATCTTCATAATCAATTCCCTCATTTTGTGAATATCCTTTTGCAACTAATCTTGCCTTATATTTGTCAATGCTACCATCTGCTTTAAATTTAGATTTATACAACCATTTGCTTCCAATAGGGACTTTGTTTTCAGGCAGCTCAACTAATTCTCATGTTTGATTTTTCATCAGAGAATCATATTCAGCATTCATAGCATTTCTCCATACTTCATGTTCTTTAGCTTGATCATAGTTTACAAGATCTACAACATTCATGACATGAGACATTAATACATAGTCTCTATACCTTATAGGTGGTTGAGTTTGTCATGATGAAGTTCTTGGTTCTTCACTGCTTTCATCTCCTCTGTGGTGACTCTTCTCCACTTGATGTATCATGACTGCTTGAAGTGTCCATACTACTTTCATTTTGTTCTTGAATCTATACCTGTACTTGTTCCTATTCCTATTTAACCATTGCATCTATTTTGACACGTTTATCACTATCATTATGCCAAGCATCTACATCATACATTGTATCAACTTTATTTGCATTGTCATGAAACATCACATCTCTACTTGAAAACAATTTATGTGAACTGGAATCAAACAATTTGTATGCATTTTTTATCATTACAATACCCAATAAAAACACACTTGATTGACTTTGCATCAAGTTTCCTTCTCTCATCCTTTGGAATATGTGCAAAGGCAGTGGATCCAAATAATCTTAAATGACTAACATTAGGTTTATAATCATAAAGAATCTCAAAAGTAGTTTGGAAATCTAATTTCTTAGTTGGACTACGATTCTTTAAATAAACAACAGTGTTAATGGCTTCTGCCCAAAAACATTAGAAATGTTTTTACCTTGAAGCATACTGTGAGCACACTCCACCAGTGTTCTGTTCCACCTCTCAACAACACCATTTTGCTGAGGTGTATGAGGTACTGTAAATTGTTGTTGGATCCCATGAAATTTACAATAACTTTTAAATGTACCTGATGTATATTCACCACCCTGATCAGATCTGAGAACTTTAATACATTTTCCTATTTGTTTTTCAGTCAAAGTTCTGAATTCTTTGAAGTACTCAAATACAACATGTTTACTCCTTATGAAATAGACCCATGTATATCTAGATCTATCATCAACAAAAATAAGAAAGTAGGAAGCACCACCAAGTGACCTCGTTTGCATAGGTCCACATACATCAATATGAATTAATTCAAGAATGTATGTTTGTCTTTTCTCTGTATGAACATGAAGCTCCTCTCTATGTTGTTTACCTAGTGCACATAATTCACATGGAAACTGATCATTCTTCATAGCAAGAAGACCTTCTACCATAGTTTTTCGTTGTAACAACATCAAATCATTGTAATTTAGGTGTCCATGCCTGTGGTGCCACAACTCTTCTGTTGACATTGATGTGGATGTCAATGCAACATGACGCTTCATTGTCACATCCAATTTATACAATCCTCCAACCCTGGTACCTGTGGAAACAACCCTGTAGTGATTCTGGACATCTTTCACAACACACCTCAACTTACCAAATTCCACTTTTAGATTATTATCAGTGATAGTTGAAACATATATCAAATTCTTTTTAATACCAGGAACATACATCACATTATGAATCTATCTCAATTGTCCATTAGGTAATTTTACACTTATTACTCCATAGCCTTGGACCTTATGTGATCTGTTATCTCCTAGGTAAATGTGGGTGCCATCATTTTTCTCATAATATTCATCATACCATTCTTTATTATAAGTCATATGAGCTGATGCACCAAAATCTATGAACCAAGCAGTCTCATCATCGGTTTCAGCAGACAATGCAGCTTCAGAAATAAACAATTTAAGATTTTTAAATCCATCATTAACTGAAGTGTCTCTATTCACGAAATTTTCATTATTCCTTCTATGTCTCTGATTTAATTCATGATTCTTTCTTCTATAGCAATCTTTAGCGAGATGTCCAGGTTTTCCACAATAATCACATTCAACATTTCTCTTAACATTAGAATCAGGATGTGTCATACCTTTCTGCTTTGCTTGAAACCGACCTCTGTTCCTGTCCCACGGTTTCCCATGGTATGATCTTTTGCCTCTTGCAATCAATGCCAAATCTGAGCCACTTGAATCCAAATCAAAATTCTTCATTCTCTCTTTCTCTTGAAGAAGAATCCCAGCCAATTCATCAAATGTAGGAGGCGTTTGTCTAGCTGAGAGGGCTGAAATAAAGACTTTATAGTCTTGGACTAAACCCTTCAAAGCAACAGTTACTAAATCGCTACTAGACACTTTTTCACCAATGTCACTCAGCTTATCACTTAGATCTTTAATTCTGGAAACAAACTTGCTTATGCTTTCATTGGCTTCCATTTTGATAGATAGTAGCTTAGTTTTTAAAAATAAAATGTGATTTGCATAAGAAGTTTCGAACAAACCTTTAAGGACGTCCCATGTCTCCTTGAAAGTTTTACAGTCCCTTATATGAGGAATGATGTTGTCCTTTATGAACATGCACAACAACACTCTCTCTTTCATCTCTCACCTATCCCAATCTGGAATCCAGGCGGCAACAGTGGATTTGGGCTCATCACCTTTGACAATCGTCCATAGGTTGTATGCCTCGAGAATGGTGGTCATCTTAAACTTCCAGTTTACATAGTTTTCGCCATCAAGCTTGGTGGATTCATTTAAATATGAATCGGTGAGACTGTTTGCCATTTTTTTTTTTTTACCACAAATAATTCAAAGAGTATTCACCAAAATAATAAAAATAAAAAAACTGTTGCTAGATTTTACCTCTCGCACAGGCTCCTTCAGCAGTCTTATCCAATCAGCAAGCAATTTATCTGAAGAACAGACTTTTAACAGAAGGCAACGATCAACATATATTTATGAATCGAAGGCAGCGAACGTATATATGCAAAATCAGAAATGGCAGTGATAGCAAAAGTGGCAACTCTTCACTCTGGAAATGAAATGGAAGAAGTGGCAACTCTTCACTCTGCAAAAGAAATGGCGTCCATACACACTCTTCACGCAAGCACCTGGGTGCAACAGCTAATAGCAGGCAGTGTGGGCTTCTCCTCTTCACGTAGGAAGTTGGGCAGGCCAACAACGCGAGCTCCTTCTCTTCACGCAGGAAGTTGGGCAGACCAGCAGCGCGGGCTTCTGATCTCGGCACTTGAACTCTCGGGCGAATTGATGGTCTTTTTGGTGAATTGATGGTGAGACCGATGTTCAACAGAGATGGAACAAGCTCTAAATTGAGAGCAAATAGTCAGAGAGCATGGACAACGCATCCGTTTTCTGTTTATTTCAGATCACGCACAACAACCTCAAATTTGCTCCAAATGCAGACAATGCGTGTGTTACACAGCATACAGCGAACCCTGGTCTCTCCCGCTCGCAACCCTCTTCACCATCCACGGCTAACTCAGATTACAATAGCACAGTTAGAAGATGGAAAACAATTCCTGTACGTGCCAACAACAAAAGGGGCTGACAGACGAAAGCTACAGCTCCAACTCCCTCACGCTCACGGCTCTCTTCTCCTGAGCTCTGATACCATATCAAAAATTAACACAAACCTCACACACAAGTGAGACGGAGCTCACAGTGTTCATCGAAGGAAACTAGGTACATTTATAATTATAGCGCTCACCTATAAACCAGGCGCTGAATCCTTTATTTGTGGATCTTATAATCTAAAATGAGATTCTGGTAAAATAAACTCTCAAATACAGCGGATAGACGTTTCAAGATTATTTGTGGATCTTATAATCTAAAATGAGATTCTGGTAAAATAAACTCTCAAATACAGCGGATAGACGTTTCAAGATTATTCTAACAAAAATGAAGTCAATACCAATGAAAGGAATAAATGAAGTCATCACAATCGGACGCACAAAAGAGCTAAATTTATTGTGCTCTTCCAGTAACCTTCTTTTCTCTTTGTATTTTCTGTTAAAATATTAAAAAAAAAAATTAAGTGTTTTCAAACATTTAAAAAAAAATAAAGAGTGTTTTGAAACATTTCAAAGAATACTTAACAATATTCATATATTCAACTATGAATTCAAATTACTAGTTGTTTAGCACACAATTCAAATAATTAAATTATTAACAAAAACAAATATCATGTAACTTACACCCAAAATCCCACTGCTTACTTCTATACATCAATATCATTAACAATCATAACATCTAGTTTCTAACCATAGACTTTGCCAACACCAAACATGGACACTCAAGTATTGCACTTATTATTAAAAACAAATATAATACTAAAACCCAATTATAATACAGTGTTATAATATAATACACCAACATAAACCCTAAACAATAATTAACATAATAATCCAACGTAAACCATAAACAATTATAATATCCCAACATAAACAGTTAACAGTTACAAATTTCTTACATGAATACTTGTTCATTATCCTTTTCCATTGTAATAAATTTTACTTTTTCTCAAATTAAGTTTAATTTTAAAATAAGAAAAAAAATAACAATATTAAAGAAAAACAACAATATTCACTTATTCATAAAGATTTCATAGTACATTTTAAAGGTTATCTAAACATATTTAAAGTTAATATTCATGTCACATAAATTAATCTTCATGTTAGAAAAAGTAAAATTCTTAATTAAATTTACTTTGGCATACACATATTATGAAGAAACAATTGATCGGAAATAGATTCGGTCTAATCCATCACTTGAAGAATTTTTTTTTACATTCGTATGGTATGTTCCCTTAAATCAAAGTCGGGACCTAAGCAAAGCACAAAAACTCCTTATTATATTCTGGAATCACCTTGGGCCTAGATCCTTTCATAATGCCCTCATACATCTTGATCCCCTTCATGGAAATTGCATGTAAGAATATTTGTCCTCTACTCTTTGTCCTCTCGGCTAAAGTTCGCCTATAAACCTATAATGTATGATACAAAGAAGAAGAAAAATGCAAGATAAACTCTATATGGGTTTTAATATCGTTTAGCTATTAAATAGATTACAATGAATGATATAATGATATAATGAAGATTTCACTGATCTCTACCTAACATTGCAGTAAACTAAAATTAAACAATGACTAATTGTAGTTTAATTAGATTTTACTAGGTGAGATGGAAGACAACTTGACATGTGGAGATTAGTTATTCTAACATCCCCCTTAATCTCAATTGTTACATTCATCATAACTTAGAATGATCAAGTGGTTTCAGATGATCATTAACCTCACACAAACGGTTTTGGTTGACCACAAACCTTCATGATGGAGAAACTAATTTATAGTGCACACACTCACTTGGATTTCTTTTCTATGAGATCCATCGTCAAACTTTCTTCTTCCTTTGGTACCTACAAAGACAACTCATCAATGATTTCCATATGAAAATAAATCCATCTACCAAAATATGTCATGGGTGCCTTCCATTGTACTCTCTAGTTTTGTAGGAATACATTTCACCTACATGGTTCATCAATAAGATACCTTCCACCTTTGTATCTACCCTAGTGATTCATTCCACAACTTGATGTTACATCCACTCTATGCAAAAGAGGGATTCATACTACATAATTACATGTGTTTCCACACTAATATATGTAGGCCTGACTCAACAGGTCTTACTAAACATATGGGGAAATTATCTTGCATATGACAAAGCTTTAGATTTAGAAGAAAAAACAGAAGTACCTACAACACTATTTCAACATTTCATCTCCAATAAAAAAAACATTCTATATGATTTACTAAATTCTAAACAAACCCATTACATATGCCCAATTTTCATCTCATCAATGCATGCATTTTTCTCTCAATTCTCCCTTAAGCCAAAAGAATATAAAAAACAACAAAAAGCCTGTGGAACATGGTTTAGTTCCGTAACTTCGGGAATCTCAGCCAATAAGAATGAAAAAATCTTCCTCTCGATCTACATACTCACGTTTAGGTTCCAATTCTGACTTTGGCATGATGAGGGGCAGATCCACTTCTGTCATGGGAGCCTCCATTCTACACATTTGCGTGTATGATCCTTATATCTGGCATTATCCGTAGCTCCAGCCTCCTCATTGACCCCACTTGGGCCTTTTCACTAGGTATGAATGCTCAATCTTTCATAGAGTGATCCTTATAGCACAACTTACTCATAAGGCTTCTTTCTCCTACATCATGCGTGGGACTATTTTGGTAAGGTGATGAGAATGATTCTCCTCTCAGTTGCACTCTACGGTGATAAGGTGCCAATAACTATTTTTCTCTACAATACACAACACAAAGTACATAAATCATATCTATGTTTAAAAGTTCATTAATTTGGGGACTTTTCAATTGGTATATGCATAATTGAATTTTGAGAAGATTCTAGAGGGTACAAAACCCTAAATCTAATAAAAATTGAAGGCATGAAAAAACCCTAACCTTAAATGTGAGTTTAGACATGTGAAAACCCTAACCCTAATCCTAGAAAACCATGGGGGTGTGTTAAACACTACGCCATTAGGAAAGGAAGAGGTTTCATTATTGTTGTATTGTTTGTTTTTCCATAGTTGTAATTTAGGAGGTGAGAAAGGTATATGACTCACCTTCTAGCTAGCTTTCTTCTCTATTTCATTTTCCTAAGGTACATCTTGTGATTATTGTGTGCATGGTGCGTTATTTTTTTAGGTTTTTCATTGGAAAGGTAGTGTAGAATAGCCTCTAGGGGTTGGGATCTATGCTCTATAATACCTTGGTTTTGAGTCCCCACACTAATAATATATTTTATTTATTAATGAAAGATCAAAGTGCTTGAAAAGTTGAAAAGGATAGAGAGCCTAGGAAATCTAATACTTCGAATATTTTTAATAATAAAATACATTGTTCGTTGCATGATAGACAAGGACAAGAGTTATAGGGATGTATTATTCCAAGAGAGAGGGGGATTGAGGGGATAATCCTATATTGTTATAGTTTTATTTTACCCACCTTATTTTAGTGAGAAGAGGAGGTGTCATCTGAGCTTCTTGGGGTGCCACGATATGCCTTGGTAGTCAATTATATAATCCCTTCATTTGGGTTGTTTGGGGATTACTTAATCATTTTTGGTTGGCCATTCATTGTGGCTTCATTATTCATTATTCATTCATTCCTTCTTTCCCATTCCTCGTTTGGGTTTGGGCATGGAAAATGAATTGCTAGAATAGTGAGACATGGTTGGATGGTTGTAGGAACTATTGGTGTTTTCCAGTAGAGAAGTGATGCTTATGTCAATGAGATTGTCGACGATTATCAAAGGCCTATCCAGGACTCATAATCCTTGGAGTTTCCAGCATTGATATTGATATTTCCCGATGAGTAGGACTGGATCCTTGGATAGAGGTGGATGGCCTAAAGGACTACTTGACATTCAAGGGGGATCATTTATTTGGGTTATCTAGGATGAAGGGTGAGAGAGAAGGTAGATTGGGATTTTTGTGAAGTTGAGAAATTGTGAGAGTTGACTTTTGAGTGATTTGGGAAACTAAGTGTCAACCGGGGACCCATCAAGTGGCATGTTGCATAGAGTTTACATTCAATGAAGCCTATGGTTGGGTGGAACATCTGTAGCCAGTAGGTGTATCGATTATTTAAAAGAGAAGTTCTCACTCTTATTATTTGTAATTTATATTTTTTTGTGTAATGTATATCTATTATGAGTTTATAACATGCTTTTTGTTGAATAACTCATATACATGGATTGTTTGTTGTATCTTTTACAACCGTGCACATGTTTCATGTTAATTGCATGTATGTTTATCATGTTCTTTATTCATATGTATGGTATTATAAATTCTTATTTTCCCAGGAAGGAGAATTTTAGAGTACTTGTGGCAATAGGTATGTTATAGATTGGTATTAGAGTAAATACTTTCCAATTTTTTGGTATTAGAGCATAAATTTGGTTGCAGCATGACCCAATGGGGAGCTAGGTACATTACAAATTTGTATGAGAGCATGGTTGGTAGTACTTGGTCTATATGGGAAAATTATAGGTTCAATATTAACTTCTGCATGGAGGCCAATATAACACCTTCTTGGGCAACCAAACAGCTTCTTAAAATTCAGGAATTGTTTTGTGAAATTGGAGAAACTTGTGAAAAAAAATGAAATTTTTTGAATATTTTTCCACATATTGACATGGTGATGACATGTAATCCATGTGGTGATGATAGGGCAGAGACATGACGATAGAGAATGGTGTCATACATTATGGCATGGGGTGGCTAGCGCAAAGGTCTAAGATCCAGGGAATCTTTTTAAGTTCCTTTATGTAAAATCATAGATCTGGATGGAGGGAACCCTCTTTGGATGGAAATGTGTCCATTGGGAGGTTCGAGAATCCAAAAAATATTTTTAATGGAACTATTTTTGAAAACTAGATGCCAGATGGGAACCTTGACTGATGGAATCTTCACCATCTCGAAATCCAAAAATCCAAAATTTTCGTGACCTTTTCTTGAAAAGTTGGATATGAATTTTGAAACCCCAAGACGTTGGAACCCCTAGGTATCGTTGACCCTCCTACTACTAAAATGTATGGGATCGATATCAACCATTTATCTCCACTTGGTATCCATTGTTGGATGAAGCATATGTGTAAGCTTGTGCACCAGAGAAATGGTGTAGGATGGGACCCATCCATCCCTGCAGCAAATAGGTGACTTCCATGTGAATGAATGATAGGGTACTAATTGGGCATGTGAGGTACGGGTGGAACCCTAGTGCATTGGAGGTTGTGTCTATTCAGGGATCCAAAAAATAAAATAAATATTTTAATGCCTCTTCTAAGAAAAATATGTATCAAGATGTGGAACATGGACATAGGGAACCTTGAATTCAGAGATCTGAAAAACTCTCTTATGTTATTTTTCAATAAAACATGGATATGGATAGATGTGGAACCTTGAAGCTTGTGAAAAATTCATTATTTAGGATCATGGTGATCTGGTATTTTATTTTAAGTGAGTTTCATGAAAACAAATATCTCAGATGTGGAACTGGGTGTTATAGCTTTCATTTCCACCCTACAAGGCCAACAGGGAATAAAGAAGAACATGAAAGCCAAGACACATCTCTAGCTTAGAATTTGGGGAATTTTAAGGGGTCGTTGTAGGTCATACTACATGAGACAACAAGCGACGATTATCACTGGTAATCTATATTGCAATACAGGACAACTCCTTCAATCTTCTAGATTTGTAGAGTTACGAAGAGGTAAGTGATGGGTGAGTTGTTTATTTGTGGCATGAGGCTTGGAATTCACATAATTTGAGTGTCCATTAGGTTCTAGAGTATCTAGAAGCTCTCCCAAGCCTCTTCCAAGGATCTATATAAGGAAGGTCAATCTTGATATTGAGGGGGAAGAATCATTTGCAGAGTTATGTTGTCCAAATATAGAGGAGCTTCTCCATTCTACAAAAACCACAATCAGATTGCCTACTTTGGTTAAGAAGTTGAGGAGAAGCAAGGAGAAATGAGAAAAGTGGAATGCATCTACACTAAAGGTATGATAGTATTAATGAATTTCTTTCATTTTCATTAATAGATCATTGGTTTTCCCCCCAAATACATTTTTATATGGTTCACAAATGTTTAGATACGGTCTCATGATTAATAGATCATGATAGATCTAGTGGATTTGATTTTCCTAACACTAGAAGAATAATAGATCAGTATCTGTTTGTCTCCTTGTGTGCGGGAAGAAAATAGTAGGAGTTGGAGCTAGATCTCAAGAGATGCATCATCCAGACGCATGAGAAAAATTTTCGGTCAAAAGATATGTTCACCACCCTTCTTGGTTAAAAGGAAAAATATTTTTCTTGCATCTAGGGAAACCATTAGAAGTATAGCCCCATTGTCTATCTAGGATCAATAGGAAGATCCTAGGTAGATCTAACTTACAATACTCGTGATATTTCTCCAATAATAGCGGGTGTGTGGAACCTTAACCATATAGGAGTTTGAAGATCGAGAAAATACTCTTAAGTGATTTTTTTGAAAATTTGGATTTCGGATAACAAAGGACATGCTAGCATGACTAGAGGGGTTACATGGCATCCACTTTGGGTGTAATGTACCCTTGTACCATGTTATCATATAACTATATATAGGAAAATGATAATGGGATTTATATATCTGTGTTCAACTCAGTGACTAGCATCGAGATTAATATGAAAATTTTTAGAGATAATTCAAAAGGTAAACATGAAAATAATCAATGAAGACTTGGGGTTTCAACATCCATCCATGGGATTTAGGCCCTCATGAAGGCATGAACTGTTGATTTCCTCATGAATGTATGTCCACGAGGAAAAATCCTATAAAGACAACAAGTGCGCTCTCCAGGGATCCATAAGGCATAAGTATCATGCAAAGTAAATCACATCTAATAATCAAATCACCCGAACATGTGCATCAAACACCCCTAACCCAAACAAATACTCAAAGACGTTATACAACTTATCAAAATTAGGTTTGGAAAGTGTCCTAAGATGTCCTATTGGGTTAATAACCCCTAGGTTTAGGGTGTTTCCTAGGTAGAGCCAATCTTAGTCATGTGTGCATGTGATATGATGTGGGTTAAATTATTGGGCATGGGGTTCATTACATACAAGGGTTTGTATTTTATTACCTATGGGAGCCTTTTTATAGGGTGCACGTTCCTTTTTCTACGATTACCTTTACCTATGGGACCCTTCTGCACACTTCCATATGACATTTGTGATTGTGGCCACAAATTTTGTTAAAATGATCGAGGCCTAAACCTTTCAATGATCTCTGTAAATATTCCACTCAGAGTTTGTGGTGGAATGTGTGTATAAGGGCAAAATATTGGCATTAAAACTCATAAATTTGGATAAATGGAGGACGTATTTCAAATTTCAGTGAAGAATGATAGATCCTATGCGAGGCAAGTGTACTCAACAACCTCATTGCATTTCTCAACGTACAAGCACAAATTCCTAGTTCCATGTCTCTTTCACTCAAAACCACATATCTTTGACTCAGAGATCACATTCGTGCTGACCTCCACATTTTTTTTTTGGTTGGGGGAACCAATTTTTAAATCCACATCAACACTTTATAAAACCATGATTTTTCTATAAATCTAAACTCTGAAAGGATCCATCGAAGTCAAAAGGCTTCGTGACTTGCATTTATGGCTTCTCGGTACTCTGCTTCTGTTGAAGAAAGTGAAATGGCCTTACAAGCCCAAGTGACATGTCATGAACCAAGGCTGAAAACATAACCTGCAGTAGACTTCGGATCATGAGGGTCATTGTCCCAATCTGAATCAATGAAACAAACCAATAAAGGAGTCCTTTCCGAACTGTAATGTATCCCGAACTGAACTCTACCATGGACATCTAGAGAAGTATCATTTTAGTGTATTTCCAATGGATTTCATGGGGTGTTTGCATATACTAGGAAACAATACCAGCAATAAAGGAAAGATTGGGATGGGAATGAGTCAACTATAAGAGGCTACCAACTAATTGACGGTACAAGGTGGCATCAACTTCGGGAGAAGTACAGGTGGAAGTAAGCTTGACTCCAGACTCCAAGGGAGAATGGGTTGGTTTACAATCATCCATGTGAAAGAGATGAACAAGGTCACAAGTATACTTAGACTAGGAAAGAAAAATTCCTTCATTGGTTTGCAAAACTTGGAGGCTAAGGAAATAGTGTAAAAAACCTAAGTCTCTCATTTCAAATTTCTTCTTAAGGATGGTTTTCTCATGGTTTAAAAGTTTTGAGTCACTACTAGTAAGGATAAGGTCATCAACATAAATGACAAGGATTATGAGATGGCTTTCTACTTTCTTGGTATAGACATTAGAACCAGAATGGCATCTACAAAATTCGGTGTCAATAAGAAAGTTGTCCATTTTGGCATACCATGCTCGAGGAGCTTTCTTAAGACCATAAAGAGATTTCTTTGCCAAATTAAAAGGATAAACACAATTGATTATGTCTATAGGCATAAACCTATTGGAAAGAGCTAGAGTAAATCCACACAATAACTTCATTGCATGTCAAAAGTTCAATCGATTAGTTCACCATCACAATCACCATGGATGTGGATGTGACAACTATAAACCAATGTCCCAATGTGAACATAATCTTTCACCAACGCATTGTGATGAGATCCAACCATAGTGAGTTATAGTGAACCATAATTAATCCATACATAAATACATCAATTAACTTTCAATTAATTAATAAATTAATTATATATTAATGAAAAATTAATTAATGTATTAATTCATTTTTAAATAATGTACACATTAATTATTGTATTAACTAATGAATGTATTAAAACATTAATGTATAAGTTAATTTATTAATTATTGTATATGCAAATGGAGGCAGGTCTCTAACTCCTGTAAAGATCTCATCAAAGGGATGTTAAACAAGGATGTTAAAAAGAGGTGAACGACGAAAGAGATATTAGGTAAAATACATGTTTCAATTTTATAATATGCTTGAATTTTAGTGAATAGAAGCACTTGGCTGTATATATTCATCTTGACCCGGAAAGATAACATGTGCAATTTTATTATATTTGCATGGCTTTATTCACATGTTTAGTTGTGCAAAATTGGTCTTTTTAAGTGTTTTAATGAAAAGCTCTTCTTTATATTACATTCACAAATCAAAACCTATTTCTCAAATTTATTTATTTTTTCTCATCTCCCTCATACTTGTCTTTTACATTTTAAACTTTTTTCTTTTTCTTTACCTGAAACGTAAAAGTGGATAGTAAAATATGTTTTTATCTATCAACATTACATAACAATATGTTTTTAAGACTCTGACAGCTGGATGCCCATCCATGTTGCCGAGGAGCATGACCATCATGCCGCCACCCTCCATGTCTGTGCTCCCCTCCAGCACATGAAGGGTTGTTTCACTTTATGTTTCGGTTGTCTTAAACAATCTGTTCACAATCACGATAAGGAACGCATTAATGAAATGAACGCCGGCAAACAGTCGTGTTGATTGGTCGATTTGAATTCGATGAGCGTCGTCATGGTCAATTGGAATTCGAATTTGAGCACGCCCATTGCTAAAACATTCAATACCATTCTGTTTATTCAAATCCGCAAGAGTGACTAACACCATTCCATTCATCCGATTTTGAATCTACACTAGACGAAAAAACTGACATCTACATCTTCGGAGTGGTATATATATATATATATATATATATTCATGACTTGGTAGATTTGAGGAGCGTCAGCAGTGAATTGATAAGGTTTTTGTTTTTTTAAACTTAAAGAGGTACTAATTTTAGATTCACAGTAGCCTACTCTAGTGTATCTTTCTCTTTCCATTCTAGTGTTTCCCTTATTCCAATTATCAATTTTTCCATATTAATCCTTGTCCTACTTTCTAATCAGAATCAGGAAAGTAGAGAGTATTTAGCAATACCCCACCAGGAGAGAGACTGTTCAGAATGTTGGCTGTTGTTGATCCCCGTCGTGTGGGATATCACATGAGAGCTCTCTGTAGAATTAGCTTCTTGTGCCATAAGATTTTCATATTCCTCCACAACAGCTAGTTTTGTTGATCTTTCTGAGGTGCCTATATGCTTAGCATTTAATGTTTAATGGAGGACACAGTGTGATGAATGTAACCCAAAAAAATAAGGATACAGCCTATATATCTTTTTACCATTTCAAATGAGAAGAACCTGATGACAAAGTGTAGATTTGATGAGCGTTAGTGTACAATAAACGATATCGAGTGAATTGATAAGGTTTTTGTTTTTTAAAAAACGCATGCAGTATTAAGAATTTTTGTGGTAGGCATGCTTCATATGCAAAAGTTTTCCACACAAGTACTATCAATGTCACTCCATGAAATTTTGAGCACAGATGTATGAAGACTAAACCCCACACCATAAGTGAATTATGTTCGTTATGAATTAATTGCAATTAAACCGAGCTACCAACCAATCATTGATAATAACTAAGCCAACACAGAAGGAGGAGAAGACTTTGAAGAAGCACAGTGCATAAGAGGTAAATTTGTCTTGTGCATAAGAGGTAAGCTCATGTTCTCGGAATTCGGATTATGCTTATGTTTATGTTCTAGGATTATGCCTCACTTCCCCACGGCCACAAGCTGTGACGGAAGGCCTAAAAAAAAGGCGCTTCGCATTTCAGGACCTCGGGTGTTCTGAATACAAGCTACCCAACTCTCTTGAGTCCCGATCTCTCAATCGACGATTTCTTTCCAAGACCAGATCTAACAGTCCTGCTCTCTCCTCGATCGACGGCTACGATCGTTTCATGATTTTGCGTATGGGGGAAATTAACGTGAGTCAACTCCAACTCCATGTTCCCCAAAATATCGATCTCTGGGTTAAACGGTTAGCCTCTGCTAGCTCCTCCCTTATCTACCACCCATGTGACCATTCGCCATGACCTCGGGAAAATCATCCAAGTGCATCAGGACTTCACCAATTGCGAAGCCGAAACTTAGTCCAACGCTTGCCCCTCGAAAGCTTGATCCCCGAACTCCCGAAATTCTCCCACGTCAAATTAATGGCTCCTAACGCTCCAAGATCCGACAGTTCAGATCTTCTTGCCCGAATCAAGACTTCGCATTTCAGGACTTTTGGAGGTAGCTTCCTCCCTTCTCTCCTGATTCTCAATTCTCCGATATCTACTCCATATCAATGGTCATAGTTCCACCTGCGATCTAACAGTTTAGATCAAATCACGAGTTCAGGCCTCATGAGCTCTTAAAACTCTTCTTGTTGACTTGTGTGACATGTGAGCCAGCAAAATGTTGATCTCTAGCCATGCGTCCCTTCTCGATGGACAGACAGGATCGTTTCGGCTCCCAACTCCTTGAGTATTTGTTCCTGTCTTCACCTTTGTTCTCCTGATGCCCGATCCTTCGATGTGTGTGGATCTGCACCACTTGTCACCCTGGATCCAACAGTCCAGAATGATTTCGTGAATTCTCCTTTCGTGAGTTTTCTCCTCTCCTCCTTGCAAATATCCCAATGTCCGACTTCCCAAACACCCCGGATCTGCTACCACCTGTCACCTTTGACGATGGACGGTTCTGATCGTTTCGAAACTTTGGGACATTGATGAGTCTACTCTCTTGCTCACACAAGGATTAAGCCTTGTGCGCTTTCCTCTGAATCCGATGGTTGTTGGTGTTTTGTTCTAGATCTGATGGTCGAAATCTTATCTACTCCTCTGCATGTTCCTCATGTCTGGACTCTGATGAAACGGCCCAAAGTTTCTCCTCCGCAAATGATCTACGGAATTTGTGCTCCTTCTTCTGAGCTTTGGCACTTTCTTCCCAAAATTGGAAGATTTCCAATGTTTCGAAGGCTACGAACTTCGATTCTTCTGCGAACTCTATGACTTTGAGTCACGTTTGCGTTCTGGAAATTCTATCCCTCCTGAGCTTTGGTAATGGAGTTTGACCTCGTCTCTGGCGCGTACTTGCGCTCTGCGTGAAAACTTGCAATGTCTCTCCTGAGCTTACAAACTTGGAAACAGTTCGCCTCTATGAACATTCTTTGTGCTACCTCTTCTGATCTTTCAGCTGGATCAGTTTCTAAGGACTCGGCCCTCTTCTTCCTTGGAAGACTTCTGGTGCTCCTCCTGACACACTTTGTGCTCGACCTCGTGAGCTTTGGAACTTGAAATAAGTTCACTTTGCACATTCTCCTTGCGCTTCGACTAGCCTTCAAATATTTTTCTCTCAACACTTCATCCGAGTGTTGGCCTGGTGCACTCCTTGCACAGGCCTTCATCCAGAGTATTCAACAACTCTGTCCCTTTTCTCTTCTTGAAAGGGTGTAAGTGCCCTCCTAGCAACTTCTTCTCAAGCACTCCTTGCTGAGCTTTCAAGAGTATTCGAAAACTTTGTGAGTGTCTTTTCCTCAGACACTTTTATTCTCACAGAACTCGAGACATAGTTCTCTTGTGCACTCCTTGCACTCCCTCGATGCCCACCTCCCAAAGATTCTACAGAACCTTCAGTAGTTCTGTTATGTTCTTCCTCTGCACAATTTTTACTCCAGTGTGTTCAGTAACTCTGAGGCTCCTCCTTCAGTATGTGAATCCTTCTAGTTTGCCCTCCTGGCACGTCCCCTCCTAAACTCGATTTGATATTCAGGTCTGCACTCCTTGCGCTGGCTACAGAACTTCAAACATTTTGTTATGCACTCCTTGCACAGCCTAAAGAATCCAGAATGATACAACAAACTCAAACAAAGATAGAGGAATCTATCTTCCTACTGTAAACAGAACTTATCATACATCTACAACATTCACTCATATGCATAAACACACAGACAAATCATGGGCAGGAAAAACTTCTTTGTATTAATAAAATATGTATGTACAATGTGTTTACAAAAACTTGACTGCTTAGAGTCTCAGCTCTCTCTAAAATTCTAAGACCTCCTAAGTCTCGTAAGACCTCTCTCTACCTGAGATCTCTCTCCCCTCATTACCAAAGAGGGCTCTGCGGGCTCATCCTCTCCATCGCCTTAGTGCCATCACTATCTTAGTTACGACACCATACTTCTATGGCTACATTACATAAATGGATGTCTAGACCTAACTACGATATGGACCTGCTACAGGTAACCATTTAAGGCAACCATATCCACTACCTGTAGAAACGCGTGGCCTTGCATTTATCAGCCTTACAACATGATAATTCGTATAGGATTATTTTAAATTTAAAAATGGGAGGGTCAACGCCTCTCCCTTTCTCCATTGTGCATCTGCATGTTGGCGTGATGGCACATGTACTGAGGTGGAGCGATGCTCCGGCATCATACTCCCCTACTAGAAAAATCATGAGCTCCTAATCAAGAGCGCTTCGTCTCCAGTGTTGAAATCCACCTAGATCACAAACTCTTCTTTGGAGTTGTCCATCTGCTCCACTGCTTTGTTGATGTTTTTGTTGTTGCTTCCCTGATACCCTTGCAAGTTCTTCTCTGTTCATCTCTCCTTTTCTAACTGCTTCTACTGACCTCAACATCATCCTCCTTATCTCCTTTATCTCCCTGTCCAGCTGTTGCAATGGATGGCTCTTATTATGCAGTCTTCTCTGCTGCAATTTGTTATCAATGGGTAGATCAACCTCATCCCTCATGTTGTATTTATCCCCCCCTGTGACTCTAATTTGCCACTCTACCGCAGACTCTAGTTCTGTGGTCTCTTCTTGACTGACATGTTGTTCAGTCACCTCTTTTGACATATTAGCTTCTACCATTTCTCCTTGTGTTGGCTCAATTCCAACTTCTTCTAGTTGCTCTCGGGGCTCGTATGCTCCTCCACCTGTCTTCATCTTAGCTTGTTTCATGTGCAAGATTTGCACCATTTACCTTCTCTCTAGGGCTTCGAATTCCTTGTACAAATCAGCAAAATCCATGGTGTTTGTTTCATCCTCTACTGCAAGCTCCAGTGCTAGAGTCATCTCTGTTTCAGCTCCCAGGATGAAATTTTTGAGCAATTATGTTGAATGCTCCTCTCGCACAATCTGCATGATTGTCTATTGGCATCCATTTTCTTGTTCTGGATTTTTCAACCAATCCTCCAACATCTCCAACTCCTTCTCTCATTGAGTGAGCAATTCATTTGAATTCTCCTATTTTTCTACTAGGGTAGACATCAATATTTGCTCCTTCTCCTCCTCTTTGACAATCTCTGATGGTTGAACTTCCTCTGATGTTTCACTTTCATCTTGTGCACTGGCCTTCACTTGGTCATTTGGTAGGAATTATTTGATCCCTCCAATGACCAAAATACTCTTTTGATCCTCCTCCTGGATGGTGGGAGTTTTTAACTTCTCATAATATTCATCTACATGGTCTGCAAAACCACATGAATCTTCACTTATCATCACTCCTTGCTAATATGAACTCTCAATAGAGTCTGTGAGACTCTCAGATAGTCTCATCTCTTTCTCCCTGCCCACCTGGTAATTTGGGACTTCTCTTCTGCCCACCTGGAAGTCTATGAGATCAACCGATCCCATCTCATTTCCCTCCTTGCAATTTGAAGTTTCTGCACTGCTCCTCTAGCAGTATGCGAGACCTTCCACTAATCTCTTTCCATTTCTCACCTGGAAACTTGAAAGTCCACTTCTACCCACCTGGCAGTTTTTGATATCCTCTGCTAATATCATATCATTTCCTACCTGGCAATATGAATTTCCACTATTGTCCTCCTGACAGTCTATGAGATCCTCCAATGATCTCATTCCATTGCCCACCTAGCAATATCAAAATTCATCTCTGCTCTCCTGACAGTTTATGAAATCTTTATATGATCTCATCTCATCCTCATCACTGAGGTTCCTTCCAGCTTCTAGCTCACAGAGGTGAACCACTTCCTCTTCATCTATGAGGCTTTCGACATACCTCATCCACCTCTTTAACAGTTTTTTTTTTCCTCTCACCAACAATCTCTTGACTGACCACTTCACCTTCTTCTTCATGGGCCACTCATATACCCAATGCAATTTAGAATTTTGCTACATTTTTAATGTTAGCTACTCCATCCTCTCTCTTATCTCAATGAGCTCCAGATCCATCCCTCGATTTCATTTCTTCTTCTTCTTGCGGCCTTCTCTTCGGCCACGCTCATGGCTTTCATTAGCAATTTATACCTTCTACCTTCCCTCCTGGAAATCATATGGATCACTCTACACCCAACATCATATGCATATTCTCTTATAGCTCATATTCTCTTACAGCTCTGATACCACTTGATGCAGACCCCCTACCTCGATAGGGTCCGCTGACCTCCCAGTCATTGGATCGTTCAAATCTATGAGCTGACGCAACTCTTCAATTCCCTGGTGGAATCTTGTTATCTAATCCACAGGTCTTTTATGAAACTTTTCCTATGTGACTAAGCACCAATCACGAGCCTCACTTCCCCATGACGACGGTTTATGACTGCACGCCTACACAAAAGGTGCTTTTCATTTCGGGACCTCGCGTGTTCTGCATACAAGCTATTGAACTCTCTTGAGTCTCGATCTCCCGATTGGTGATTTCTTTCCAAGACCAAATCTAACGGTCCTGTGCTCTCCTCGATCGATAATTATGATCGTTTCGCGATTTCGCATATCGAGGAAATGAACGTGAGTCAACTCTGACTCCTCATTCCCCGAAATCCCGATCTCTAGGTTAAAGGCTTAGCCTCTACTAGCTCCTCCCTTGAATTCCGCCCATGTGACCATTCGCCATGACCTAGGGCCAATCCTCCGAGTGCATCGAGATTTTGCCACTTGCGAAGCCAAAACTTAGTCCAATGCTCGCTCCTTAAAAGCTAGATCCCCGAACCCCCAAAATTCTCCCGTGTCACATCAATGGCTCCTCATGCTCCAAGTTCCGATGGTTCATATCTTCTCGCCCAAATCGGGACTTCACATTTTGGGACTTTTGGAGGAAGCTTCCTCCTTTCTCTCTCAATTCCTGATTCTTTGATATCCTCTCTAGATCAATAGTCACGGTTCCTCCTGGTATATGATGGCTTAGATCAAATGTTGAGTTCGGGCCTCACGAGTTCTTAAAACTCTTCTCATTGACTTCTCTGATGTGCGAGCTAGCGAAATTCCAATCTCTCGCCATACGTCCCTTCTTGATGGATGGCTAGGATCATTTTGGCTCCCGTCTCCCCATGTATTTTCTCCTATCTTCACCTTTGTTCTCTGAGTGCATGATCCTCCGATGTGTGTGGATCTCCACCACCTGTCACCCTAGATCCAACGGTCTAGAATGATTTCACGAATTATCCTTTTGCAATTTTGCTCCTCTCCTCCTTGCAAATATCTCTATGTCTGACTTCCCGAACACCCCGGATCTGCTACCACCTGTCACCTCCGACAATGGATAGTTCTGATTGTTTCATAACTGCGGGACTTTGACGAGTCCACTCTCTTACTCACACAAGGATTAATTCATGTGCGCTTTCCTCTAGATCCATCGATTGTTGGTCTTTTCTGCTCAGATCTGATGACCCATATCTGATCTCCTCCTATGTGCATTCCTCCTATCTGGAATTTGAGCAGATGACCCATATTTTCTCCTATGCAGTTGACCTACGACAGTTATGCTCCTCCTCCTCAGCTTTGTCACTTTCTTCCCATGCTTGGAATATTTCCAATGTTTCGAACGCTATGACCTTTGATTCTTCTGTGAACTCTGTGACTTTTAGTCGTGTCTGTGTTCTGGAAATGCTATCCCTCCTGAGATTTGGTAATGGAGTTTGACCTCGGCTCTGGCGTGTACTTGCGCTCTAATTTGCACTGTCTCTCCTGATCTTATGAACTTGGAAACACTTCACCTCTACGCACACTATTTTTTCTACCTCTTCTGAGCTTTCAGCTGGCTCATTTTCTAAGGGACTCAACCCTGTGCTTCCTTGGAAGACTTTTGTTGCTTCTCCTGACACACTTTTCCCTCAACCTCCTAAGCTTTGGAACTTAAAACAAGTTCACTCTACGTGTTCTCCTTACGCTTCGACTAGCCTTCATATAGTTGTCTCTCAACACTTCATCGAAGTGTTGGCCTGGTGCACTCCTTGCAAAGGTATTCCTCGAGAGTATTCAACAACTCTATTACTTTACTCTCCTTGAAAGGGTGTAAGTGCCCCCCTAGCAACTTCTGCTCAAGCACTCCCTGATTATCTTTCCAAAGTATTCGACAACTATTTGAGTGTCTTTTCCTTCAACACTTTTCTTCTCACAGATATCGAGACAAAGTTCTCTTGTGCACTCCTTGCACTCTCTTGATGCCCACCTGACAGAGCTTCTACATAACCTTCAGTAGTTATTTTATGTGCTTCCTCTACACAATATTTCCTCCAAAGTGTTGAGTAACTCTGAGGCTCCTCCTTGATTCTGTGAATCCTTCTGGTGTTCCCTCCTCACACGTCCCCACCTAAACTCGATTCAATATTCAGGTGCGCACTCCTTGCACTCGCTACAGAACTTCCAACGTTCTGTTGTGCACTCCCTGCACAGCCTAAAGAATCCAGAATGATACAAAAAAATCAAACAAAGATAGAGGAATCTATCTTCCTACTGTAAACAGAACTTATCATACATATACAACATTCATTCATATTCATAAACACAAACAAAAATCATGGGCAGGAAAAACTACTTTGTATTAATCAAAAATGCATGTACAATGTGTTTACAAAAACTGGACTACTCAGAGTCTCAGCTCTCTCTGAACTTCTAAGACCCCCTAAGTCTCCTAAGACCTCTCTCTACCTGAGATATCTCTCCCCTCATTACCAAACAGGGCTCTATGATCTCATCCTCTCCACCGCCTTAGTTCCATCGCTATCTCAGTTACGACACCATACTTCTACAACTGCATTACATATATGGATGTCCAGACCTAACTACGATATGGACCTGCTATAGGTAACCATTTAAGGAAACCCTATCCACTACGTTTACAAAGGCCTAGCCTGGCATTTATCAGCCTTGCAACATGATAATCTGTATAGGATTATTTTAAATTTTAAAATGGGAGGGTCAATGCCTCTCCCTTTCTCCATTGTGCGTCTGCATGTTGGTGTGCTAGCGCATGTGCTAAGGTGGAGTGATGCTCTTTCATCAACCTGCAATGATGATCACTCCAAGTTGGAGGTACCTGCAGTGTTGATCATCCAAAACTTTATGTCTCCCTAACCGCGACTTAACTGTATACATGAAGATGAGAGTGTGGGTCGATTGAGATATAAATATTTTCTCTTCATCTCTTCCTACTCCCACCCAACTATGTACATGATGAAGGGTGAATATATAGTAGGCGTGGGTAAGGATATAAATTCCCCCCTATCTACCCTTACTTTATACACGAGAAAGGGAGTGGGGGGAGATACAAATTTTTCCTCTATATCTTCTCCCACCTCAACCCAACTTTATACCTCCTCCCACCCTCACTTTCCAACTCCCACTTTAGCATGAGGGTGAGACTACTTTTAATATGTTAAGAAACCTTTAAAAATTAAAATTATAAGTTAAAATGTGAAATAAAATT
>SNQJ01S0017760.1:9464-47394 GCA_010110895.2 Picea sitchensis
TATGGAATGGAGGGAATTTTGAGGAGGGGAAAACTGATTGTGGATGAAATGGAGGGTTAATGATACTGTGGAGGCACAGGAAAAATAGAACCTTGAAGAGATAACCTGGGAGTCCATTGGGAAAGCTAGAAAAATGAGGAGAAGGAGTATGTGGCTGATCCACAACAAGATGTAAGACTACCGGGACTCCCATCCCTAAAGGGTTGAAAAACAACATGAGTGTCAAAGTGCCAAAGGGTGCTATGAATGGGACAACTCATGTGGGGGAGAGTGCTATCGGGTAACAGTACCTAAAATGCAATGGAGGTGTCGGTACTGCAGAGCCGAAGATGGGGATCCTAAAGGCAAATTTCAGAGGGTGTGACTGGAGATGCAATTGAGATTCAAAGGGAATGATTACATGCCAGTGTTGATTATATACCTGAATGGGTTGTGTTGATGTATGATGACCAAGTACCTACACACATGAAAACCAAATACCCGACGTGAACAATATCTGAAGAGAATCGAACATACAAGCATTTATTTAATAATTTTGAACATGAGCATGCGTACCTGGACGGGGTATGAAAAAATGGTGCCCCAGGGGCTAAGGATAAAAAATGTCCCAGGGACTGTCTTGATGTAGATGACGGGATGTTGATCCCATGGATGCAGACAGATCAAAAAACAGACACCCGGAGCTCCCGAAATGGTGTTTGGAAGTTTGGCGAAAAGGCCTATATATAGTTGTAGGGCCCATATTGAAGGTGGGCATGGATTCAGCCCATTTTGTGAAGTAATCGACTACGACAACAATGTAATTGTGTCCATTGTTGGATGGGGGATTACAATTCATGAAGTCGATGCCCCATTTACAAAAGGGGTCTGCAGTAATCACTGGGAGGAGAAGAGCAGGTGGTGCTCGTGCTTTGTTGGCGTAAAGATGACATTTATCACATCGCTTCATAGTAGGAATGAAATCGTGAAATAATGCAGGCCAAAAATAACCTTCTCGGATGACTTTCTTAGCAGTGGACATTCCCAAAAGATGGCTCCCGCATGCATCGCTATGGCAGTCGTTCAAGACTCTATCGACGTCGTCAATAGTCAAGCATCGACGAAGTATGGTGTCGACCCCTTGCCGATATAAGATATCTCTGATGAGGAGATAACAGGGGGCCTGGTGGTGAATATGATGGCGATAATCCCATGAGAGGTGGTTACCGAACTTTTGGATTCGGAGGTAGACGAGGAGGTCACCGTACCAAGGATCATCCGAAGTGATATAAAAGAGACATTCATCGGGGAAGTTGGTATTGAAGGGGGCACTGGTAGTATCATACGGGAAGGCCATGACAAGTTCGGTGAGGACGAGGGATTTATTTCTCTTGGGTGTTGAAAATTCAAGATCATATTCCTGAAGGATAACGATCCATTGAGAAAATTTTCCATCAATTTTCCGACGACTGAGAAAGTATTGCATGGGGTTGGAATCTGCTATGACCCTAGTTGTGTGAAGCAGAATGTAATGGCGCAGTTTCTGGACTGCAAGGACGAATACAAGGGCTAGTTTCTCTTCGTGATTATACTTCAAGGGTGACCCTGAGAGGTTTTTACTAATGTAGTGAATGACAGGCTCACGATCGTCATCGCCAATTTGAACGAGAACTCCTGCTACTGAGACAGTTGATGCTGATATGTAGAGGATATAGTCGTGATTATAGTCGGGTGAACTAATTAAAGGGGTGTTAGAAAGCGTCATTTTAAGATCATCGAATTATTTTTGGGCACATTCATCCCATTGAAATGGGATGTCGTGGCATAGTAACATAAGGAAACAGTGTGCTCGAGTGGCATAGTCTGGGACAAATCGTCGTAGAAAGTTAGCTTTTCCTTATAGGCTCTGGAGTTGACGTAAATTCTGGGGGGGGTGGAATTTCTATGATGGCTTGGACTTTAAGGGTGTCCATGGTAATACCACTTTGGGAAATGATGAATCCGAGGAGGTGCCCCGCAGTGACGTAGAATACACACTTGAGGGGGTTGAAGCAGATGTTGTACTAATGACACTGTTGGAAGATGATCCGAAAATCATCAAGATGTTGGGTGTGTTTTTTGGATCGAGTTGTGATATCATCCAAGTATGCGAGGATGATATGAGCCATATCATGAAAAATGTATGCCATAGCCCATTGGAAAGTTGCACCAGCATTCTTTATGCCAAAAGGCATGACACGATATGAAAAAGTACCCCAGGGAGTGGTGAATGTGGTTTTGTATTGATCAACTGGGTGGATTTGGATTTGATTATAACCAGAGAAACCATCCATAATGGACAAAGCCTCGTGGCCTACGCAGTCGTCGATAATTTGATCGATGAAAGGCATTGAAAAGTTGTCTTTGGGACATGCGTGATTGAGATCGAAAAATTATGTTCAGACGTGGATAGTGCCTTGTTTTTTGTTAACGGGTGTAGGGTTGGAAACCCATGAGGTATAGGCTATGGGGTAGATGAACCCAACCGCACGTAATTTTTCAATCTCGGCTTTAATGGCCATTTATTTGGATGGGTGTAGCGGTCATTGTTTTTGATGAATTGGTGTAATGTCAGGCCAGGTGTCGATGCGATGTTTGACAATAGAGGGATCAAGGCCATGCATCTAGTGTATAACCAGGCAAAAATATCCCAATATTCTTGGAAGAGGGATTTATAGGTGCTGATTTCTTGAGGAGTACATGCAGTGCTAATGGTGATTTCCTTGACGACTCCATTTTTGATGGAAATATCAATTTTGATGGTCGGGGAAATGTTGGCCATGTTTCCTTCTTCAAAAGCATCAAGGTTAGGAATGGGGTTGTTGAACCAGTCGATATGCCCAGATGGGATAAAATCCTTGGTTTCGACTATGTATATGGGGTGTTGGTTAGGAGGCATGGAGGCTTCCTATGGAAATAAGAGAGCTCTATGATGTAGCAAATCCCATGGGTAGTCGAGGGTGTTTAACTCTTCGAGTATGTCCTCATCACAGTGGAATTGGTAGGAATACAAGGGATCGTAAAGAGTGATATCGATGACTATTTCCATGTGGTTGTCCTCTGGTGATGAAGAAGCAGGGGGAATGATGCAATGATATTGCGATGGTTCGCTCGACATAAACCAAATATCGAGGTACTGAGGAGTACCAGTGGTAGTTGGATGTAAAATTTCCATAGGGAAATGAGCGGGAGAATTGGGGGGATTTGAGGGTAAATCCTCGGATAAGTCATCCAAGAACCATGGAGGAATAGGGAGTGCCTCTGGTTCAGGAAAAATGATATGAAGAATCTCAAGTGGTGAGGTAAGGTCAATGATCGATTCTGTAGTGGGCACAGAGGTTTGAATCAAGGTCATTTGGAATTTCCTATATTCAATGATCATAGGACACTGATATGTAAAATGATCTAAGGATTCACATAGAGAGCAAGGGAATCTCATACGTTCATTGACTGAAGTCATGACATAATGGATGTCAGTGATGTTTGGTAGGGATGATGTAGCTGGATTGGGTTTATGCTGGAAGCTTTGGCCTACTGCGACTAATGTCTGTCGGAAGTGAGGTAGTGCTGGGCAATGGTGTGTATAATGGCCATATTCTGAACATATAGTGCAAGCGAATTTGGTTCGTAACTCTTTTCTACTTGAGTTAGGGGAGGTAGCGACAGTACTTGTTATAGTGGCGGGTGGTGATGGTGTGTGATTGAGTGAAATTAGGTTACGTAACTCAGGTAGAGATGGGAATTTTTTGGTTGGGTGTCCATCTTTCTCACATAGCATGCAAGGAGGTTGGACATGTGTGGGAAGTGGAGTTGTGGGCTCCTTCTTCTTTCTCCTACCCCCAGTTGTGGCAGGAAGGTTAGTGAGTGGGGGTGTAGAGGGTATGGTGGGAGTGAGTATGGGAATCGTCATTGGGATTCCTTCCATTGGGGGGAAAGGGATGGTTGAGGAACCATCTCTAGTGGATGTAAATACCAAACTGGAATTGCCAACACCATATTAGGGAGGGTAAGCGTTGTGACTACTTGGAAATATTGTACGCCAGGTAGAGGGTAGAAGAAGGGGATTTGAGTAATGGCTTGGGGAACTGTCTCCCAAACTGGGATATGGCCTTGGGGAGAGGTGAAATCATGAACTGGTGGAGTCGACGAGTTCGCAGGAGGCTCATGAGGGGGGAGCTCTGCGACTAGTGGGATGTCAAATATGATAGAAGCCTCCCTAGGAGGAAGGGTATCCTCTATGTCAGTCCCATTGGATGATACAATGCATACTTCATTGGAAGGATGAAGGAGCGGTGGTGCACCATGGTAAGTTCCTAACAATGATGGGTCTTTGAAAATTTCGGGACCCATTTCAATGAGTGGGTATGCATCATGACTCGTGTGGATGAGAGGGAGAATGTTATCGATGTTGGCAGAAGGGTTAGGCTCGTAATGTGAAACCTGGTCATTGGTAATGATCTTCCCGTTATGGGGGAACATCATTGTTCGAAAGACGGAAGAGGAAACTTCCTTCATAGCGTACATGTAGCTACAACCGAACAAGATATTATAATCGAGTGGGGCATCGATAACTTTAATGTCGATGAGAATGGTCTTGCCCCCGAGTTCTACAGGGACATTTTGGAAGATCCCTTCGGGAGAAGATGGTCATCCGTCATAATCTCTTAAGGTAATGGAATATGGTATGAGTTCAGGGGAACCAAGTTTCTGCCATACAGACTTGGACATAATTCATGTGGATGCACCGATGAACTATAATGTTCCAAATTTTTACTGGGATTTGAAAAACAATTAGAGCGGGAAGACGAGGTTCTCCGTTGTCGAGATCAAATGTGATGAGTTGAGTATCCACGGGGTCGACTTCCCCCAAGGAGGAAAGTAATGATTTCCGCTAAGTGGGACAAGTTTGAAGGACTTCTAAGACTGACATGGTAGTCGGGGATTGTGCTAAGTCATCGACCAAACTGTAATTATGAGCCGCCCTAGACTGTGGGTTGTGGACATTCCTGTGCAATGGGATGCGAGGGATGTAAAGAGTTGTTTCAGCATTAGGGAAAGGAATCACCAACGGGGATCCCGTTGGTGTTGGGATTGTTTCTAGCGGAATGAGAGGAGACGCAGCGGGTGCATGGTATTGATGACTACGTGTTTGCAGAAGGATTTATTCCTCGCCGGTGAGGAGGATAGTACGATCTGTGGGATTGTTTGGATTGAGGTATTGTCCCAACTGTTGCGGGGTAGGTTGCGTGTCCTGTTGGGTGTTCATCACACCCTGGTGTGGAATGGGGTTTTGCAGCATGGCTGGGGGTGGTTGTTGCACGTATTATTGTGGGGCCTGCTGAGGGGCAGGTGGTGTTGGAGGATGGGGTACACTTCCTGAGTCTTTCATCCATTTAAAATCAGTGATTTGGAGACAATGATGAGTATAATGACTGAACTCACCGCAAAGGGAACAAGGGAAGGTGGTTCTAATAGTATAGTTATTTCTCCCTTGATGACGATTGTTATTGCCCCTCTGGGGGTTTTGATTCCCTTGATTTTGGTTGCCCCCAGTAGGTTGGTTTTTTTGGGGGTGATTCCCACCTTGACCTGGGTTGCTATTGTCCTGTTTTTTCCTTTATTTTTAGCATTATTCGATGGATGGGTCAGATTTTCTGTATTCAGTTGTTCAAAATTATGATATTGTTGAACATGAGAGGGTTGAACAAAATTCACCCTAGCATGAGGGTGTGGGGGAGCCATGGGATGTGGAGGACCAGGGAATGGAAAGTATGGATTCCATGGGAGTTGTGATCCATAAGGTATATAGGAAGGCATGTCACTTTCACTAGTACTTAGAGTATAAGCTAAGGTAGAGGGAGTACCAAAACTTGTTTGGATAGGTGGGTGTATTGTAGGTGTCGGCGGTGGCCCATTGATAGGTGGAGGAAGAGCAATAGGGTATGGGTGTTGATAAGGGGGTGGAGGGTAATAAGATGTTCCCCCATATGTTGGTAGATATGAGGTGTGCCATACATTGGTGTTTGTTGGGGTTGTGGACTATTGTGTGTGGTATTACCAATCAATCCGTCTACTGAGTGAGACATCCCAGGTTTGTCTTGACCAAATGACACGGGTTTTGGGAGATCAGGAAGTACTGTGTATAATTACCCTGATTGTGAATAGATGAGGTCGTATTGTTCACCTAATCCCCCCTATTACTCCCCCCTTATCAGGGTACTTATAGGTCGTATTGTTCACCTAATCCCCCCTTAGTACTCCCCCCTTGAGAGGAAGTTAGCCCCCCGCTTCCATGTAATGGAGAGTGAGTGGATGGTGGACCTTGGGAAGTGGACCCAAGTAAGGTGGAACCAAGCAAAGTTGATCCAAAGACAATGGAACTCACTGGAGTGTGTGAAGGTGGTGTCGATGAGTTAGAAAGACTAGTAACTCCCCCTAGAATAGGAGGGAGGTTTAGCAAGCATCTGGAATGACGGGGGTTCTGTGCGTCCCCTATGATGTCCGACTAGCTGAGTGGATGTGTGTGAATTGTGATGAGAGAAAATAAACAAAAGCCTTTGTTGCAATTTTTGAACTTTACACGATATATATCTAAATCAAAATGTAATCAAAAGTGCATCATACATAAAGTGTTTTGAAAAAGAAGCATATATGTGGATAAGTGGGTTTTGTCCGCATGGGAAATCAAAGAAAACAAATGCTCGTGTCCTAAAAGGCGTAATGTCCTTCCTCTCAAATAGCACAGGACCTTCCAATAGTACTCAACAGTGGGGTCTGAAGTCACCAGAAGAGAAGCTAGTGAAGGATGAAATAATTAGTTATAATAAGGGGTAAAGGGGCCATATCCCGAAAGAGTTGGCGATATTTCCCAATAGCCACACAAAATCTGATCAAGGTGCAATGGAAGCCCACAATTGCCACCTGGGTAGATTTCCTAAAATTTGGTCACTAGGTACCTCGGTCACAGTGCGACATTTAGATTTTTGTCCTACAAAATGGGTCACGGGATAGATCCCGTCCAAGAGGTGGGTGCCTCAAGGGGGGACGCATAGAACAACCGGACCTCGGACCTCAACCCTTCATGGGTATCTCCCTGCCTTATGGTGTTAGGGACACTTGACTTGGAGGATTTTCAGTTCTCTATTTGACAACTTCTATTGTTTTGACAATGTGAGAACCAGATAACGGGGAGTTATTTGGATGCTTATCCCCGAAATCCTACCTAAACTAAATAATTTCTTTTGGAACCACCTGTGGAGGAAAACTTAGTGAGTTTTTAGAAAAAAATTAGATGTGGTTGTTTGAGAGATTGGGGGTGTGAACCAACCTCATTGAAATTAAATGGGAGTGGATAGTTTCATCAAGAAAAGGGTGGGGTGTTTCGGAATCCCTTTGGAGGAAACTTACTTTGACCTCCACATTTCGAGAGGAAAACTATGTGAGTGATAAGTGACTTTTGTGTGTGAATGAGTGAAAGTGTGCCAATGTTTTAATGAATTAGGTGTCACCTTGCTACATGTGGACTTCGCTTGGTCCTTACAAGTGTTGATTACCTAATTAACTAAATTCCTTTGGTACAACCTTGTGTAATTCAAAAGTCCCTAGGAAACTAGCATGTGGACATGTGGTTCCTTTACTATTCATTTAACTCCTTATTGTGATTTAATATAAGAAAAGCTTTGAAACTATTCTAGATTTGTGATCATGTGGGCATGTATGGGCCGGTTACAAAACCTTTAAACTTCCCTAATGATTTAATCTAAGAAAGTAAATTTCAACACCATCCTATCTTTGTAGCATGTGGGCATGTATGGGCCCATTACAATATTAAGATGTGTTTGAAAAATAAACTAAGAGGCGTTTTGAGGGGTGATGTTGTCCTCTCCTAAAGGTTTTAGTCTTTTTAAGGGAGATGAAATTGTCCTACAATCTTTTTCTGATTCTCAAGGTCACTTGGAAGTGGGAGAGAAGAGCATACTAAGCGATTGTTATCCAACTTATGGTCCCAATGCAAGTTTTATGTGATTACAAATGATTCCAACTTATACTTTTAGTCAAAGCAAGCCATCCATGTGGGAAAATGAAAGAAAAAGAGGAAATAATGATTTTAAACCTCCTAAGTGCCTATGTGTTTTGACTAATCCCTTTATATGAAGAGGGAACTAAGTGTGGTGCAGATTACAATATGCATGAAATCACTTCCAAGAAGGCTAGGGGCCTTCCCCAAATCACAAAAAACCTTACAATGTGTATTTTTCTGCACATGTGCGTGGGTCTCAGAGTAGACAGAGGCGTACTAAGTGCCTGTGCATAGACCGAAACAAGATTTTGGGCGTAGGTGCACAAAACAACACTTAGATTTTGGTGCACGTGTGCATGATGCGTGACTGTGGGCCAATAAACTCACGCACAACTGACACATGGCCGTGAAGAAAATTACAGATGGAATTCTCTCAATTCAACTTTGAATTGGATGTTTTGTAGGTTTGCTTGGGATGGTTAAGGTACCTTCGGGTTAAATAAACCAAAAGAAGAGCTATAAAAACCCAAATGGGGTAGGAAATTGATACCTTTCCCCAGTGGAGTCACCAATCTGTTGTGCCTCTTTTGTCACCTAAATGAGAAAAATAGAGGTGCTTACAAGCTTAGTTGGGTTAGCTAAGGAATACAGTTGTAAAAGAAAAGGGTTAGAGAAAGAAACATAAAAGAACAACTAAGAAATAAACTAAGAAATAAAAAACAACTAAACTATTGAGTATAAGGACATAAGAACAAAAAACCAATAAGACTAATGTCACCAATGGAAAGGATTATATTAGTGAAAGAAAACACCAAGAAGAAAGAGGACTTTGGGTTCCTTCTTCCTCCAAGGGAGGGCTCTTGGACCCCCACAACTAAGCTCTTGTTACAACTTTGAATGAAATGGTGAAAGAATCCAAAGCTAATCCACTCAAGAGGTGAGATGGATTGCCCAATGTAATGGTGCTAGTATACTCTTGATGAGAATAGAGGGTTCCTCAAGAGAATAGCAACAACATAAATTTTCTAATGAATTCCTTGAAAATGAAGTGCACCCATGGCCTTGTTTTATAGCACCTCTTTGAGGTATTGTGCAACTACCTTGTAGTGTGAAAAGAGGCTATTTAGGGAATTTTTAGGTCTTTGACCAGCCACCCAGTCGGAGTCAGCCAAGATTTGGGTGTCAAATCAACTTGGAAGTTGAACCAGAAGTGGGTGGGAGGCCGACCAATCCCATAAATGAGTCGTTCTTAGATGTGCATGCCTTTTAGAAACCACAGTCGCGCATTGTGCGCATGTGCATTTTTCCTACATTTCTGGATTGCGCATGTGTGCGCGCGCCCTATGTAGTCATAGAACACCTTAATTTTATCATTGGTTGTATAGTTTTGGACCTTTTGGAAATGATTTTTTGGTAATTTTGGTCCATGGGTAACCTCATAATTGTTTGACGATGCTGGATTTTTGTAACCATTTGTGGATGAAATTTCAGTGATAACACTAGTCGCTCACATACAAACACAAGAAACGTTGAGGTGCCTACAGTTGTTTCAAGAAATTATTTATCTAACATGCACATATGAACAACTCTGAAGAAATGCGGAAGTGTCTACATAGTGGTGTGGTAAAAAAAACTTAAGGGAAAGACGGTAAGTTGGAAAGGACTACACACACCTCAAATACAGAGCTAGTAAGTTTCACCTTAACCATCTCATCTTGCAAATAACAGACGTCCTCCTCTCCCGCTCACTCAGGGCATTATGCCGAAATAAACTTCAACTATATCAAATGAGTGCACAATGGGAGAGGATATGCAGATATCTCCATCGGGGCTATGGATGCTCGTTGGCAGTAGAGAAAGGTCTGTGACATCAGGGTGACTCCTTTGGGGCTATGGATGCTTGCTGGCAGAAAAGAAACACAATATAAAATGAATAAGGGTAACTAAAATTCCTAGTGCCAATGAATTTTTTACTAGAATCTTGTCAAAAGGGGGCATGAGTAAAGGTTACGGGAAAAGAAGGTGGAATAAAGGTCAAAAAATCTCACAGGCAGGCCCAAATGCATCAACCGGGGAAATTCCAAATGAAAGGGTAAAAGAGTCTCTAATGAAAACCAGTTAGTTCCCTAATCATCTTTTGCATCAACCGAGCTCGAGGAAGGAAAAGATTTTCTGCTTTCGCCTAGTGAATCTCAATTTGTTGAGCACTCAACACACCCTAAAAATCCTATGTCAAATTTTCATTTTTTTGGGTACCAATTAATTTTGCACTATCTGGATTTGATTTTTATTTTGAGAAGCATTTTGAATTTGTTTGTTATCTTAACTCTCATTATCTTTTCAGGTTTGTTTAGCCTTATGAAAATTATTGAATTAAAAGGGACTAACACTTAAGTAAGGAATCAACAACCAACACACTTTATAGGACACGCTCAATATTCAACATCGGATAGAATTAAGAGGTGAAAAGGAAACACTTAGGAAACCTCAATTGATGAGCGCCAATCTTCATCGGTATTGGAAAAAGGGAATTTTTGTTTCACTAAAAGTATCACACATGAACCTCGCCGATAGCATATCCCCTTCAGTATCCGTAAAAGGAGAAGGGAGTGAATATAAAGAAAAAAGGAAACGATATCATCGATAGCCGATACCTGACGTGCTTGTTGGAATCGGGGAAAACTGAATCATGACGAACATTTTGACCATGCTAAAGATTTTTCCTGATCACTGATTCCTGAAGTGTTTCAGCATCGGTGAATTTTCGAAGAATCTAACACAAAGGAAAATACGTGATAGGTTAATCCTTGATCACCGATCCTCGATACATTTTCGACATCGGCGAACCCGGTTTTATTTTAGAACACACAACTTGAAGAAAGCCCTGAATTTGACTAATATGCGTGAATTAAGTCACCAGTCTTTAACACCACGTGTCTTTGCCCGACTAGAGAAACCGTATGGCCTAGATCAACCCCGAGTCACTTTTTGTTCCTGAGGTCCAAGTCACACCTCTGAGTCAGTTTTCCACGTCAGCACCACATGATGAAGTCAATCGACATTGGAGGTTTTCAGTGAAAGGATATCAATGATAAAATCCATAGAACATCGCCAATCCCTGATCCACCCACTGAGAAAGTGACACGATGGGACATTTTAGCACTAGATACGATTAGATTCTGAGATTTTAAGAGGTTAATTGATGGCAATTATCGCATTAGTTTCTACTTTGTGTGAAAATAAAAATATATGCTTGAAATTACTGATAGAACACATAACCCTTCGTGCCTTCGCCGTCAACCCATGATGAATTCTTGTTGCAAAGATTCCGCGATAGATTTGTTTGAATTCCACTCATCACCCGAATTAATTGGTTGATACAACGTTGTAAGTTCTTTCCCCATTTAAATTCTCCTGGACCATTGTAAATGAAACCATTCTACATGCATAGGAGTTTCAAGAGCATCCAAAGAAGCTAGACGAGAAATACAAAATCTTCTGAGATTCTCTGAGTATCAAACAAATAGGTTTAGCAAGCGTTAGAGGTATGTACCAGTCTGGATTTTCTGTGTTTTCACTTCATATATTTATTTTAATCCAGTTTCGCTCTATATGCAGGCCCTAATGGATTGATTTCAATTGCAGGAATGACGCCTATGAGAAATCCAACCACTAGGTGATCGCCAAGGGTGTCTAAGATGAAACAACTAGAGGTAGGAGAAGGCTCTTCTCTAGGGGAAGAAAAATAGTTAGAATTTGCTCCAAGACCAGAACCAATTATTAAAAAATCCACAAAAAAGGATTTCATTCAATCTACAGACTTCATATACATGGAGGAAATCACAGGGGCCAAGACGACACTCCCACATTGGGGATAACGTTTCAAGAAGATCAGTCGGGAGGAATTTTTTGAATACATCCCACACAGTGACCCAGATGTGAGAGCACTCAACAACCAGGTATTCATGAATATCCAACGGTCATAATTACACATGGTAGCAAGAAGAAACCTGGTGTTTCTAGGTATAGAGATGCTTCAATGGCTCATCGACCACATGGACACACAGAAGTGCCTAATAAACGATCACAATGGTTGGTGTGTCGGAGTTTTCCTTCCGGTGGAGGTCCATAATTACTACAAGCTTAGAGACCCACATGAGCGACTGAAAAATGATTTCATCATGAAATTATATGAGAGCCACAACACCAGCCAAATAATGGCCTCATGGTGGTGAGACGATAAGAAATACACCAACTTGACCTTCGGCTGGTACCAAACGGTGAGCCTAAGAGAACCATATATATTCCTAATGGCACTCATATGTTGGTTTTCTGGGGAAAACGAATGCTTCGGGTTTTTAGAGGCATGTATGCCTCTAGTGTACATAGTAGCTATCTCTGAAAGTGACTTCAATTGGGGATCCATCATTTCCTAGAAGTTGAGCATCTACATACAATAGGCTTAGACACCGAAAGAAGGGGATATTACAGCCTTCTACATGGCATCATACTTGTTGGATGTCATATGCGCCAGAAACATCTTCACTGGCATGAACTTAATATGGCATGTCATGGAATCCTATTCCATGTACATTTGAGCGTCTTATATGAGAACATGTAAAAAAATCTTACTCCCTCATCTGTGATGAATTCATCGCACACATTTATTTTATTCTTTTCAAGGAGTGTCTGAGACTATTGGTTGCAGTTAAAAAGGTGATATAAAAGGTCGACCACTGGTATATGGATGAACGTAATACCTACATTAGCGTATTTGGAGCCACAAAATCACCTCATCTCCTACCAACACATGTCCCTGACCGGCTTGTGGTGGGAGAGATCTGCTACCAGACCATCCTGCAAGGTTACAACGCTACCCTAGTCAAAGATAAGAAGCAGGATTTTATACCTTGTGGATTCCACGTAGGCTTCTACCTAGTTAAAGACACCACCCAAGCCAAGCAATAAGGGTTGGACCAATTAGAAATTTGATTCCAGACCGGTCAGTTCTGCAAGAACAACCCAAAGGGTCTAGTCTTGAAACATGATTCTCAAGTATCATCCTTCTGGCCATATGCCCATGACAAATTCAAAGATGAAATATTCACATAAATGCCCAGCACTGGGATGACGTGGTGGAAAGGATATTTGATCCCAAAATGGACAAGTTCAGAGCCATGATTCTGGACTAACAAACAACAACCATAGAGCAATTGGCTCAAGAGGCCCTCAGAACCAGAGAATAAATGGTAGCAGCCGAAGCAGCAGTTCCCCAGGTATCCCCGATGCAAGGTAGAGGTATCCCCATGGCTCATGATGCGCGGGAGAGGGGGTTACTCATGTTAGAACATGCACATCGAATAATTAATTAGTTTCAAGATGACCCGGACCTCATAAATATGACCAGACTCCCTGTCGACGACCCGGATGAAAGCCAGACGGGCCCAAGTGACCCTAAATTCATAGACCTTGATGAAATGACTGGGTTAGACGACCCTAAATTCACAACACCACTGGTCAGATCACCGAAAGTTGTTTCAACTCAACGAAATATAGTTAGAACATCAGGGAGGGCCAGTGCGTCAAACCCCTTAAGAGAGATGACAAAAATATATGATGACGATGAGAGCCCGGAGGCATCCCTTGTAACCCTCGTACATATCAAAGAGGAAAAGGATCCATAGAAGACATCTTCCCTAGTTCCTGACTCTCAAATTCAGGGGTTCCCACAGAACGATCAATAAGTCGAGAGTGTCTTAGACACTGAGCTGCCTAATGTACCAGGGACCCAGGCAAATAGTCTGAAGGACAAGCTAGAGTCAAGCGAACAAAATGAAGAGGCTCCATAGAAGGAAATCAATGTCTCAATGGCCTATGATCAAGTAAGTATTGATTTTTTCCCCGATTCCTCAATTTCAATTGGTAATCAACTCCCAAATGAGCGACAAACAAAATTTGGGCCTTCAAAACACAGGGAGGAAGTTCAAGAACCCAGTCTTGAACAAATATACACCATCGGGAGTCTGGGGAATACACTCACCTAGGGATATCAGCAAATTCCCGAACTCGTGGATGAAGTAGCCGACATACATGCCATCTCTTATGATTGGAAAAGGAAAGATATCATCCAGAGAACCAAAAAGAAGTGGAGAATCACTCTGGATTTCTCCATCCTCATCACCACGGAGGAAAACCTGATCAACACCGAGAATGCTAAGACATCTGGCCTCATCGGCACAGGGATGGCGATCACAGATGCCACCTTGGATAGAGTTAAAAGAGATGAAGAGGAGTTGTTTGCTTCTCTAAAGGAATTGGAACATTTGCGCCAATTGGAGAAATACTACTAGGACACCACACAGGTTGTGGTGTACCTATGTATTGAATTCAAGGAGGACTACATCAATTTTATAGATGAACGACACCTATTCACTGCAAGTATATTCAAGATTCAGGAATACACCCTCATGTCACTTGCGATGTGCAAAGATATGGAACAGTGGTACGAGAAAGTTCAACAAGTTGTGGAAAGAATCAAATATATCAGCACGGTGCAAAAGGGACGAGATGCTGAAGAACATGACATCTGGGTGCTAATGGAAAGAAACGTCGACCACATAAGGAACTTGGCTGAGTATTGGGTTAAAATGTCCTGGGAACCCCACCTAAAAATCCAATAAAAATGGGCCAAGTGCAAGAAAATCTAGATCAATATCAATCGGGTAATGAAATACATCTGACTCCCCGAGTTTGGCACACTGGATGACTTTTTTGACTTGTGTGACATAGTCAATTCGTACATTGAGAAAGACTCATCATGGGTTGAATAAATAGCAAAGGTAACAGACACGACGTGAGGGTAGGTGCGATGGTTGATGGAGCACTCGATCAAAGCTCCAGCTATGCTACAATAGGTAAGTACCAGTATAGTCAAGTATCGGGCCCAAGCAGTGTTGATAAGAGATATTTACTTGGCCCCAATGGAATAGCAAAGATTCCCATACGCCAACACATGCAAGGATCTATTCATCAAGTGGTTGGAGTATGAGAAGATTCACCCACTTAAGTTATATCTTAAGATGACTTTTAGAAAAAATGATAGAGAAAGTGCCATGTGGCGAGTTTGTTTTTCTTAGTTTCACTTTAGTAGTTGTTTTTAGATAATAGTATGTTATAAATAGGAGGATCGACCTATTATAAAGGGTCGATGGTTGCTTCTAAGACCCTCATTTTTTGGTTTTGTTAAGAACTATTTCTTAGTTGCCTTTAATTGAGAATTCCTTTTTAGGACCATAGACAAGTTGTGTTTTCATCAAATGAGTGCATGATTGGATATGGAGAAGAATTATTTCTTATTTTGTCTCATGAATGAATGTTGTAATGAGTAAGAGCTACTAAATCTATTGATAAGTTATCTGATGCAATGTTTTATAGTTCTTTTATTTAATGATGAAGATAAGTCATTGTGTTATTATGTGATTGATTATTAGAGTTGAGTGAATTATTTTACTTACTATTGTTTATCGCATGCATGTTTTTATTATGATATATTGTATCTCAGTCAGTAATTGAATACTCGCACGGTTAATGTATTAGTACTAGGCCTATGGAAGACGATCACTGTCTGCATGCTAGAGTAAGGGTTATCCCAAGCTCAGCCTCCTCTCCAGTAGTTAAGTTTGTTCCCACTTTGTCAGTTAGCTACTTTATACCGACTTCATCTTATATCAGTCCTACCTAAGAAAAAATACAAAAAGAGAATGTCTGAACTGAAGGAGAGAGCCTTCACAAGAAAAACGTAAAGCCCATTGATTATTTTGGCTGGATCACAAGATCTGGAGAACCATTCCACTATTAAACATTTCAGAGTCTAATTGAGCCTCGGTGGAGGGTTTGGTTCCTACTGTTGAGTTAAAGGGGATTTAGAACCCCTCAATGCCACCTATTCCCCAAAATTGAGGAATCCTCGAGGATCTTATCGTAGCTTCTCGTCGTGCTGACAAACCCATTTTTGCATAATTAGCATATGGCCTCGGGGACCTCCAACACCATAAATTTGTCGAACACGAGTCAAAACCCCTTGGCACATGAAGGTGGCCATCTATGCGTCAATATGGTCAAGTATCATATTGATGTAGCCACTAGATCTCATGATTATGGTTCTTCATAGACTATTATAGGTCTAGAGTCTCCTCCTCATCCAGAAACACCCTTTCATATTGAAAAGTCAGAACCTCCACCTTGTATTCCGAAAGGATTAATAAAGTTATTTTTCCATAATCATAATGCTAGATCCTCCCATAACTATTCAATTTTTTAATATCTGTGACCAACCCCTTGTGCGATGTCGGCTTTGGAGGTGCTCCAGATGTGTCCTTCACAAAGGAACTCCTTGTTATCTATGTTAGGATATCTAGACCCATGTGGCTCAAAGGTTATCAAGTTTGATGTCATGGGTGTTAAGCCTATCTTAACTTACCACGTGGCCTTTCAAATCCATGTGGAGTACATGAAAATTACCATCAAATGTGTTAGCACAAGAAATGGTCAAGTGTATTTGTTGTCAACTCACTAGGAATGTTTTGTAGCATACTTATGAGTACCTCATGCACTCATCTTTCATTATTGCACCTAAGAAATGTTTCAAGGGGAATTTTATCGTTTTCACCACCTTCATTTAATTAGATTTTCAAGTATTTTGTCACTGAATTTATAACAATTTCCTTGAAGTGTGCTATTTGATTTTGAACTTGGTGCTGCGAAATGGTGTTGTAGACTGGCATTGTGGATTAGTTGAAGGAGACTTCGTGTTTGGATGCCTCTCAAATAGACAAAATCAAGTTCACAAAGAATCAACATCAATCCCAGGTGTATCAGGTACTCCTTGATGATCTCCATGTTGTTCAAAGGCTAAAAGAGGGGTTTATGCTATTCTATTCACTAGCACTGCGAACTATTCAAACTCATTTTCTTCCAACTTTTAAAGCCATTTATATGGTGCCCTAAATTCTTCTCACCAGTCCAGATTGTTATCTTGACCTCACTTTATATTTTCCTCTACAAATAAGCCACATGTCCCACTGAATACCTCAGCGCTGCGAACTAGTTCATTTTACTCTGCATCACTAACATGCACTACAAACTAGGCATTGTGAACCCTCTGTTCCAGAATTGTTGAATCCCTCATCTTCTACATTCATTTGAAACTCAGTCTTAAACAATTGAATGAGACCGCTATCAAATAGGAGGAATATGGTTAATCATTTTTAGAACCAAGTTTAAATTGCATACATCTTTGGCACTGCGAATTGATTTTTGTATGCATTTACAAGATTTTGGTGATGGTTATGAATTTTGAACTATCACTAGCAGTTTTTGTGTTTTTCCTCTAGTTATATATCAAGATAATAAAGTTATGTTGCATGTCTGGACCCCTGGTATAACTTTTGAGATGTTAAAACTTTGGAAAAAGTGAAACAGGGTATTATAGGAAAGTTTGCAGTGCTTGGACTCATTGGCACTGCGAACTAGTAATTTATGACAGCTTGTAAGTAATTAGCACACATGAGAGTCATGTTTTGATCGTAAATTTTGAATCCAAATTTGGGTTCCTATGAAATTTGGTGTGGAGGAAAAAAATGATGCTTTTGAATTACTGAGAAAACATCATCCTGACCCATTTCATATTTTTGGAGAAAAGATAAAAACATCACCTACAGGAAAGTTCGCAGCGCATGCTATCAAAGGCATTGAGAACTCTAACAGTCTGACAAATTCAGGTTATGGGAGGGTTTCCAGTTTTTAGGGAAGGTTTGAATAACTTCCTAGGAGTTATTTTGACAACAGGGATGTGTTTTCCATCTCCATATCAAGCAACATGACAATAGACAAGATCCCATAAAAAAGGAATGTGTTATGTTTTTGTTGGAATGTTTTGTAACAGACTCGTAAATGCAAGAGTATTCTATGTATCTCCTTGGTTTCGACCTATTTATGGTAGAGAGATATCATTCAATATATATGAAGTGTAGTTTGATAAGGAAAGGGTTGGATTCATGATCCAAGAGAGGAGAGAGATGGAGGAACAATTTAGCTGCTCATTTGTAAGCCTAAGGGCCTGTTGTAATTAGCAGTTCTGCCATTAAATATTCATGTGATGTTTTTATCATCTTGTCTTCTTTGTTTCTCCTTTTCTTGCTATCTTCTTGATTGAATATATTCCAAGTTTTGAGGATCAAATACTGCCTTTGATTAATGGATCCCTGAGTAGAAAAGGATTTGTTGTAGATGGCATGTTAATCATTGTTTTTGTTCAAGCATTTTTCAATCTATTCTAGAAAGAGGATCTTTGTTTAGTATACATTCTTCTTTTTGTTCACTTTCCTTTCTTCTAATCATCATCACATAAGCTCTTAACCTGATATTTAGCTTGATTTCCTTCAATATGCACAGTGGTTTTGACTCCATGACCAATAGTATATCATTGATCTATAGTTAGACTATTTCCCTCCTTCTTGTTCTTCTTGTTCTTCTTGTTCTTCTTGTTGATCCACCCAATTTAAATTGATTTAAATTTTCAAATTCTAATAGATTAGGATTACACCTACAATAGTCTAGGTGTGACTTCTAGTGGTAACATTTTTGGCATCGTTGTCGGTGACGAAATTGAAAAGTTTCCCTGGGAGAGCGACATTGATTAGATCCAACTTTAGATGGTGAACTGATGCCGTACACATACAGAATGAAATACTCTTTCACTTGGTGACTCCATGATCTAAGAGTCAACTAGAGGAAAAATATTGCTAACAAAAAAATGAAAGCACAGAAGGGAAAAACCAAGTATGAGCTCATTACCTTTCTCCATGAAATTTTGTTCTTCTTCATCAGCTCATTCTCATATTTCCCTTTGCATGTAAAGAGGAGCATCCTATGTTTTGTTTATTCAGATGATTGTAATCCTACAAATGCATATTATTCATTGAGTAATGAATATTTTTCCTCTTAATGAACTATTGACCTCTATTTAATCCCATCATGTGAAATTATTGATACAGCTAAGGTATATGTTTCAATTTCTCATGAAGTTGACTCTTATTGTAAACATGTGGATTACGAAGTTGATATACCTTCTGAGGTCCCTGTTGAACTTTGCAATGAGCTAGTTGATCTTTTTGTTTAGTCTACTGAAGCTCAATTAAGAGTCAGAGAATATTTTAAACCTCTCAAGTTGCCTACTATCCTAAATGCTTACCCTCCCATGTTTTTTGAATACCTTCCTGTTTTCAAAGGAAATGATCATACTATAACTAAAAAGCACATGGAATCTTTTGAGGATTTCATTGATAATTTCAAAATCATGCATGAGGATGTTATATTGAGGTTATTTTCCAATTCCTTGGTTGGGGATGCTTTTTTGTGGTTTAGAAATATGAAGGCTTGTTCTATTTGTTCGTGGATTGATTTTCATCGTGTATTCTTGAGATATTAGGGTGAAAAAAAATATGTTGATCAATGTATATCTAAGTTTTATGCCCTTAAGAAGAGGAGAAATGAGATTGTCACTCAGTTCAACTGGAGATTGCACAACTTCTATCTTAGCATGCTTGATTTCATTCGACCATATGAAGTTGTTTTATATTGCATCTCATCATCATCATGTTTTGGTTTTATTCATCAGAGAGAGAAATTCTTCATATTTAGAGAAGGTGTATATAGATGTGGAGGAGATTGAAAACAAACTTTGATTTTATGGAAATCTCTCAGATCAATTATGGCTTGAATATTTGCATGTACATGGACATGAGGATGTTTATGAACATAAATCAAATTTGGGACAACTTTCTACATCATTTTTAGATTTCAATTATTTTTCAGTTGATCATAGTAGGAGACTTTTAAACCCTACTATGAAATCATCATGTGATCATTTTAATGAAGAGTAGGTGGTTGCTCCCAAATGATTTATTTTTCATACTACAAATCAGCAACATTTGTTTGTTGATGATGATCTCCAAGGTTATATGTTCTTGAATTTTGGTCAAGAGATTTCACTGCAAATAGAAAGCCAACAAGAAGATATGATGTTTCAAGTATAGGATGCAGTATTACCAGCAGAGGATACTTTGTTTTCAACTGAAGAATGAGGAGGATCATAGTCTTATCCATGTATTGGATTCAACACAGTGGCATTTTTGTCCTCTGGATCAACTGAAAATGTCTTGTCATGGGTTTTATGATCAAATAACAGATTTGATGAAGTCATTATTTTCCAAAACTTCAAAGGTTACAAATTTTGGTATGTTACCTTTATGCAATAGTAGGTATCATCTATTCATTGGATTTTTATTATACCTACTATTTTCCTTTTACATTTTCAGCAATGTATATCAGAGCAAGTCAAGAAATTTATTGCTTGAACGATTCTTTTGGAAATTTGTATATACATGAGATAATCAATTGAGTTGGCTAGAAGTAGGAATGTATATAAATAATATCGTATTTTCGACTATTGTTTTTTTAGTTTGGTGTTCTTTGTAGAAGAATAAAAACAATAAGACACCATAGTCCTATGGAGACACTTGTGGCTTCAATATTTTTCAATTTTTAGTTTGGATAAAGTTGCATGGATGTTCTTAGTATCAGACACAGGTCTGCATGTTCTTGGAAGCTCATAGGGAGCATTCCATCCCATGTGGAGCCAATGTTAGCACATGAAATGGTTAGGCATATTTTTTTCCAACTCACCAAGAAAGTTCAAAGAATACTTATGAGTGCCTCATGCACTCATCTTTCATTATTTTATCTACGAAACATGTCAAGGGGAATTTTATGGTTTTCAGTGCCTTCATTTAATTAGATTTTCAAGTATTTTGTCACATAATTTCTAACAGATTCCTTGAAGTGTGCTAATTGATTTTGAACTTGGCGCTGCAAACTGGCGGTGCAGATTAGCTGAAGGAGACTTCGAGTTTGGATGCCTCTCAAATAGACCAAATCAGTTTCACAAAGCATCATCATCAATTCCAGGTGCGTCAGGTACTCCTTGATGATATCCATGTTGTTCAAAGGTTGAAAGAGGGGTTTATGCTACTTTATTCACTGGCATTGCAAATTGTTCAAAATCATTTGCTGCCAAATTTCAACGCCATTTCTATGGCACCCTAAATTATGCTCACCAATCCAGACTACTACCTTGACCCCACTTTATCTTTTCCTCTATAAATAAGCCACTTGTCCCACTAAATACCTCAGCGTTTTGAACTGGTTTCTTTGACTCTGCATCACTAGCACACATTGTGAACTAGGCGCTACGAACCCTCTGTTCTAGAATTGTTGAAGCCCTCATCTTTTGCATCCATTTGAAACTCAGTCTTAACCAATTGAATGAGACCACTATAAAATAGGAGGAATATGGTTAATCATTTTTAGAACCAAGCTTAAATTTCATACATATTTGGCGCCGCAAACTATTTTTTGTGTGCATTTACAAGATTTTGGTGATGTTTATGAGTTTTGAACTATAACTAGCAGTTTTGGTATTTTTCCTCCAATTATATATCAATCTAATGAAGTTTTTGTTGCATGTTTGGACCCATGGTATAAGTTTTGAGACGTTAAAACTTTTTCGAAAGTGAAACAAGATGCTACAGGAAATTTTACAGTCCCTGGACTCACTGGCGCTACAAACTAGTAATTTATGACAATTTGTAAGCAATTAGCACACACCCGAGTCATGTTTTGATCTTAACTTTTGAATGTCAATCTGGGTTCCTCTAAAATTTGGTGTGGAGGAAAAACATGATTTTTTTGACGTGATGAAAAACAATCTTCCCAATCCATTTCGTATTTTTGGAGAAAAGATAAAAAAAAATCACCTATAGGAAAGTTCGCAGTGCATGTTGTCTAAAGCATTGTGAACTCTAACAGTTTGACAAATTTGAGCTATGGGAGGCCTATCAGTTGTCAGGGAAGGTTCAAATGGTTTCCTAGGAATTAGTGGGACAATAGGGACATGTGTTCCATCTCCATATCAAGCAACATGACCTGTTTCAAAAGGAATTTATCACAATAGATAAGATCCCAAAAAATAGGAATTTGTTATGTTTTTGTTGGAATCTTTTGTAACAGACTCCTAAATGGAGCATTATCCTATGTATCTCCTTCGTTTCAACCTCATGAGGGTAGATATAGATCATTCACTATATATGAAGTGGATTTTGATAAGGAAAGGGTTTGATTCATGATCCAAGAGAGAAGAGAGTTGGAGGAGCAGTTTAACTGCTCATTTGTAAGCGTGAGGGCCTGTTGTAATTAGCAATTCTGCCATTAAATATTCATGAGAGTTGTTTATCATATTATCTTATTTGTTTTCCCATTTATTTTTATCTTCTTGATTGAATATATTCCATGTTTTAAGGATCAAATGATGCCTTTTGTTAATGGATCCCCGAGAAACAAAGGATCTGTTGTAGATGGTATGTTAATCATTGTTTCTGTTCAAGCATTTTTCAATCTATTCTACAGAGAGGATCTTTGTTTAGTAGACATTATTTTTTTTTTTAACTTTCCTTTCTTCTAATCATCATCATGTAATCTCTTAACCTGACATTTAGCTTGATTTCCTTCAATCTGCAGAGTGGTTTTGACTCCATGCCCAATGGTAAATCATTGATCTATAGTCAGATTGTTTCCCTCTTTCTTGTTGTTTTTTGTTGATCCACCCAATTTAAATGGATTTAATTTTTCAAATTTTGATGAGTATTAGGATTACACCTACAACAGTTTAGGTGTGATTTCTAGTACTAAAAAAACATATTGTAATTGATGAAGTTGTTGTGAGATGCATGATTTCCCTAACCTATTGCAAATTCATTGGCTCTCTGACCCTATATCAATCTATGATTATGTTAACCACATTTGATGGGAGTTCATATCGACCCCACAGAATCCTCCCCTCTTTTCTGATCTAGTTAGGTGGGAACAATGTGGAAGTTGATGTCGAGGTGGTTGATGTGCCTCTTGACTACAATTTACTACTAGGGTGTAATTGGACTTATACCATGACAACCATCATGTCATTTTTTTTCTGCACTTTTGTTTTCCTCACAAAGGGAATATAGTGACGATTGATCAGTTATCCTTTGAGAATGTTATTCCTAGTGCATCGGTTGGACCTTCGGTCCCTATGATGGATAATTCTCAGCAGGAAACCAAGTATGACGGTGTCGCAACATATTCCTCTTTGATGGGTAGTTTTGATTTCATGGCAAAAATTCACCATATTCATGCCATTTCCAGTGATTATTCATCGTCAATGAGGTCCTTTCCTTTCCATATTTTGTATTTCAAAGACCCTTGGACCGTATCTTCCCTGACTATGTCATACGAAGTTCAGTCACACATTGGGATGGAAATGCCATTGTCAACAACAAAATTTGCGTATCAAGATATTCTTGACGCTACTATTGACCGGGATCCTTCCTCCTCGTGGACAAACGAGGTGGATCCTGGTTTGGATCCTGTATGGGCCACTCAATAATATTGTTCACATGATTTCCTTGATGATACTTTACCTTTGGATGAAGCCATCTTAGAGGCCATATCTGGTCCTAATAATCCTTGGGATGACATGCATCATCGATCCTATTTTCTCCTAGATCTTTTTAAGATCAAACATCATGACTTTAGATCTACCTTCAGTGATATGGTAGGTCAATTCGTGGTTCCATTAGATATGCATGGTATTTATGTTGAAGGAAACATGGAAAATATTTCTCCTACCTTCACGATGGACATATCTCATATCAATAGTAAAATTGAGAACATATATATCGGTGCAGATTTTTCTCCTGAAGAAATTCAGATCTACACTGATCTCTTCAACTGAGATGTATTTTTTTGGTCATATGAATAGATACAAGGGATCGACCCCAGTAGTATCAAGCATGAGATTAAAAACTATCGGGATGCTAAACTTGTTCGACAACGTCTTAGATTTTTTAATCCTAGGAAGGCCCATGCTATTAAGGCAGAAGTAGAGAACCTACTTAATGCTAGTTTCATCTACCTGGTTCCCTTGAACGAATGGGTGTCCAATATCGTTCCTGTAAACAAAACGAAAGGAACCATCCATGTTTGTATGTATTTTAGAGATCGAACAAGGCCTATCCTAAATATAACTTCCCTACTCCTTTCATTGACGAGATTCTTGACAAGTATGCAGAAAGCAAATTATTTTCCTTTATGGATGTATTTTCAGGGTATAATCAAATTCAGATCAAACCCGAGGACCAACATAAGGCGACATTTATTTTTCCTCGGGGTACTTTTACATACTAGAAAATTCCTTTCGGTCTTAAAAAAATCCAAAGAGACCTTCCAAAATGCCACGACCTTTGGATTTCACGATCTTAAGCATATTTTCAAATCTTACTTAGATGATCTCGTTGATCACTCACACAAGAGAGTACATCACTCCACTCACCTTCGATTAGTATTTATAAGATGTCGTTATTATTGCATTTGGTTGAACCCTCACAAGTGCATCTTATGTGTTAGGTCTAGTAATATTTCAGGATTCATAGTGTCTGATAATGGGAGAATGGTATATCCTATGAACTTTGAGGCAATACTTCGATTTCCTCCCCCACACAACATTCAACAACTTCAAGGTTTACGGGGGAAGGCTAACTTCCTATGTCATTTCATAGTGAACTATGCTAATTTAAATAAGGGTTTCATGTGCCTTTTGAAGAAGGACACTCTCTTTATATGGGATGAGTGAGCCCAAGTGTTGTTCCTAAGGCCTGCACCTAAATGATAAAGGTAAAAGCTAGGCCACCTATCAGTTTAGAATGGTTGTTTCTTTTAATTTTTGTTGGTTGGTCAGAGGGTTATTCTACCAAGACAAAAGAAAGGTTGGGTTGGAAAAATGATGTGGATGAGGGTCCTCCTTGGTTGGTGGCACACTAATGACAAACCATTGAAATAATAGAAAACAAAGGGAAACAAAAAAATACTAAATGAATAATCTATTGCAAGAAGTTCAATACTTAAAATATCATTTCAAGACATTAAATGTGTATCAAGACACAATTACTCCTTCAAGTTGTCATAAAAACAAATCTTCACTGAGATTTAGTTGTTTTCATAGGTTCCATATCAATGAAGACAAGTTACACAATAGATGAAAGGAAATGACATGTACTTTGCACAAATAAAAAATTGCATTCAAGATAAGATAAAAACACATGAAGATTTGAATGAAACATTGTCATCAAGAATATGTTCACCAAGTAGAGAGCTTTAATTCATGCATAGAATGGGTCCAACCAGTCTGATGTAGTGCTATCCTTTCCCAAAAAAATCTGACCCTCAAAAAATTCAAAGACCCCTTATTTAACAGAGTTGCATAGGTTCTCTTCCTTAGGGGAATGAGACCTAATTTTAGGTAACTGTTTGTAGAAAAAATTATTAACTTCACCAAGACACTGGACTTAATCAGAAAGAGTGGTTCTTATCACACACAGAATACCACTCTTATATCTATTCTAAGAAAATATTGGAATTAATTAACTAAAAACTACTACTGTCTCTAATACAGAACTGATGCATGCGCTGGAGGAACTAAAATGGCAGAAAATAGGCCTTGAAGTGATAGAACAAATCTCTTTGTTGAGTGATAGCATGCATGTGAGTTTTTGGAGGCCACTGGAGACAACTGGCTGCATGAGAAGAACTTTTTTGGAGGAGGAGGTAGTCTATTGAAGTGTTCTGGAACCAATCTGCGTCGACCTGTGACTAATATTTAACTCTTTGTCTGTGTCTGAGCTTTCAGAAGCTAAGTGCACTTCATATCGACTGTAACTGACCCTTTTCCTTGATTTCTTTATGACGACCTAGTCGTGAACAGGAATATGTGGGGGTGAGCGTCCAATAGGAGGACAAGATGCATGGAGTTGATGGGTGGTATGGGAAGTAGTCAGGGGAACAGGTGGCGAAATTTGAGCGATAGCGAGAGTGTGAATGGAGGTGAATGGAGGTGAGTGGAGGTGATTTGATGACCTGATTTCATATAAGCATGTGATTTTGAAAGTTGTCGAGGGTGGTTTGGGTCGACACCACTCCAACCCCCATAATCCCCCACAAACTACCATGTACATTTCCAACAATACCATGGTTCCAATTGTGGGACCGCTTTGGAAAATTAGAGTTCGAGTAGTTTACATCCCCGCAATGAAGTGTGGTCATTGATCGTGTTGCAATCTATGATCTAGGTGATATTCCTTTCTTAATTGATACAAGGATCAATTATTATTATTGATTTGAGATCAATAGTCTGCAATTACTTCAGGAGTTCAGGCTTCGGGCCTTTTCAATGCATAGTTCATACCATCCTCTGGAGTGTCACATTTCTGAAGTGAGAGATCGTCCTCCATGTGGGCTCTGGATATGGAAGGTCTATATTCACTTTGGTAGTTCAGGCTTTAGAATTTTTCATCTCCTTTCTCATGTAATCCTTCGAAGTGTCATATATCCAAAGAGGGAGATCTGTTGTCGCGTGTCCTCATTGATGGATGGTCCATATTTTCTTCAGGAGTTTGGGCTTCGAAATGTTGTAAATGTTGTTCGTGGAAATAACCCAGAGTGCTAAGTCTCTTAATCAAACATGGCGTCCAGATTCCATATGATGTCATGACTACTAATGTGTCACATAAGGTGAGTAAAATGTGTCACATAAGTCGAGTGACATGTGTCACATAAGCCGAGTGACATGTGTTGCTCAAAGATGAGTGAATGATGGGACCCAAATGACTAGAAATGAGTGTCACATGTCAGGGCTAGATGGAAGCCATGTGTCTCCACGGATGAGTGCCACAAGTCCTGACAGATGAGTGTCATGTTCTTTGGCACTTATACACTTTTGCATTCCAAATTTTTGGATTGTGAGGCATGAAGTTATCCCAGAGTACTATGACCCCGGAGTGACGTGGAAGGCTCTCAGGACTTCAGAACATGGGCTCTTTGGGACTTTGAGTAATTCTTGTACTTCATCTATTCTCTCTTGATGTTAAACCCTGCGTGATTTCTACACTCTGAATGCATGAAAACCATCGATTCGATTGTCCTATTGGATCTCCACCATCGAAATTTAACATGTTTGTTCCCACAATATGAGCCCAAAATTGAATTCTCTGGATTGTTGTGGTTGTCCACGGGCATTTCCTGTGCATTAAAAAAGGATTGGTCAACCTGTTTTGAGCTCAATCAATGGAAAACATGATGACAAGCATTCTGAACCAAATACAACATGTATTTTATCCTTCAATAAAAACAGAAAAAATATGCGCAAAGAATCAGTCAAGAAAGACAACAAAGAAAACCAAGTTATCAAACAGATGGGAAATCAAATTTATCAACTAGAAGAGGACAAATTCAATGAAGGCATAGGGAAAAGAAAGAGGAGAGGAAGGGGTGAAAACCTAGGTTACAACATTGGCTCCAAATAGGGATAGCTTGTCCCTGTGAGGTGCTAAGAACTATAGATCAGTGCCTTGATACTAAATAACTGCTCTTACTTTCCATTTATTACCTTTGTTTGTCTGCCAACCCCCTGTTATCTGCTACTCTGTCTCAAACATCTATTTTATTGAATTAAAAACTAAGACTATACCCCAGTGCCTTGTTGGGATACGGAGTCTTTACTGAAACTTGAAACTGTAGATAAACCCCAGTGAATTTGTTGGGCTATGGAGTCTCTTATTTAAACAAGCTACTGAAAACCAACTCACTGAAAAATAATCTGTGAACTAAAAATTAAAAAAAATGCTCGAACTATGATCTTATTCTCCTACTACCTACTCTATTCAGCTGAAAACCAAATCAATCATGTGTAATTCCACTTCCAATGAAACCAAGAAAAAACTTTACTGAGAACTGTAACTCTGTGCAGGTCACTGTTTAGAATAATCCAAAGAGGATATATCAAATGCGACAAAAGTTTGGCAGGCATCTAGTACTTAGAGTTGCAAATGATGATCATGTTAAAAATTCCAACCTTTGGGATTTTGGAAAAATAAGAATCCATCCATCTCGAAATTGGATCTTGAAACTCATGAAAAGCCTCTAACTGGTTCAGAGGAAAAATTTGTCGTTGTGTAAGATATTCATTGTAGACAAGACTGAGTTGCTCCTGTCCTCATTGAAAAGGCTCATGAAAGTCATGTGATTCACAACCATAAAGGGAAACAAAATACTCTTGATACTTCTCATCTTGTTGTTTGAAATGAATGGGTATGTCTTCTGCATTGCTGGTTTTTCCTCGTTTTAGCTCCAGAATGTCATCTTCAGACTTATAGATTTCTTGTTTCTCAACAATATCATAAGGAAGGGGAAAAACCCGCTCATGATCTTCAACATCACTTTCCTCATAATTAATAAAATCTTTATGAGAACATAGAACAATATACGTATCATAACAACGACTATCTGAGTCACCTAAAATAATGCAAGATGTATCCAAAGCCTTGTTATCATCAATTTCATCATTAATGTAATTCCCAACATCATCTTTTTGAATAAAAGGATTAGAAGAAGACTCATGTGTAACCTAATCTTCCTCCACTTCCTCAATGGAAAATTCCCCTTTATTTTCACTACTAGAAGAACTAATAAGTGACTGTCAAATATGAGATTCAAATTCTTCACAATAGTTCTCAAAAATTAAATCAGTTGGAAAAAACATTTTACAATGTTTATTGAATGCATCATGGAACTGTTTCAGGGAGGAGATGCTAGCAGGGGGAAAGGATCGATACCACTCATGAGAATATCCCTCTAATGAGTAAATGAACATCTTCATTAATACATACTCATGATGTATTCCACACTGATGCATGAGTTCATCAAAATAAAGCAAATGCTCAGTAGGGTTGTCGTCTCTATGTTCTCTAAATCTAGGAAAAAAATCACCCCACTCATATATAGTAGGAACAATATTTGGAAAACCAGGAAAAACTAATAAATTTAATGGAGCAAACCTCTGATCCAAGATGGCTTCCATCTGAAAAAATGACTTCTTAAAACTGTGGAGTCGCAAAGGTTTTCATCCTTACGAGACTAACACGTAATTTTAGGTAACTGCTTGTAGAACAAATTATTAACTTCACTAAGACATTGGATTTAATCATCAAGAGTGGTTATTATCACACAAAGAAGACCACTCTTGTATCTAATATAAGAAAATGTTGGAATTAATCAACTAAAAACTACTATTGTCTCCGAGACAAAACTCATGCATGTGTTAGAGTAACTGAATTGATATAAAATAGGCCTTGGAGTGATAGAACAAAGATCTATCTTGAGTAATGGCATGTATACGATATGTTGGAGGCCACTGGACACAACTGGATGCATGAGAAAATATCTACTTGCGGAAGTGTTTTGGAACCAATCTGTGTCGACCTATGACTGAGACTTAACTCTATTTCTATGTCTAAGATTTCGGAAGCTAAGAGCACTCCATCTCGACTGTAATTGACCCTTATCCTTTCTTTCACTGTGATGAATTGGTCATGAACAGGAAGACATGGAGTCGAGAATCCAATAGGAAGACAAGATGCATGGAGGTGATAGGTGATATGGGGAGTAGTCGGGGGAATAAATGGTGAAAGTTGAGTGGTAGTGGGAGTGTGAGTGGAGGTGAGTGGAGGTGACATGGTGACCTGATGTCATATAATCACATGAGTGTGGAAGTTGTCGAGGGTGGTTTGGGATCAGATCGCTTCGACCCCCGCAATCACCCACAGGCTGCCATGTACCTTTCCAACAATACCATGGTTCCAATAGCGGGACCTCTTTGGAAAATTAACGTTTGAGCCATTTACATCCCTTCAATGAAGTGTGGTCGTTGATCGTGTCACAATGTGTGAACCCGGTGATTTCCTTTCTTACCTGCTGCAAGGATCAACGGTTCTTGTTGATTTGAGATCAATGGTAAATTACTTTGGGAGTTCGGGCTTCGGTCCTTTTCAATGCATATTTCTTACCAACCTCCATAGTGTCGCATTTCCAAAGTGAGAGATCTTCCTCCATGTAGCCTCTGGATCTGGATGGTCCAGATTCACTTTAGGAGTTCAGGATTCAGGATTTTTCATCTCCTTGCTCGCGCAATCCTCTGAAGTGTCACATATTTGAAGAGGGAGATATGTCGCCACGTGTCCTCGTTGATGGACGGTCCAGATTTTCTTTGGGAGTTTAGGCTTCTAGATTTTGTAAATTTTGTTCTTGGAAATCTTCCAGAGTGTTAAGTCTTTGAATCTGACATGGTGGCCAGATGTCATATGATGTCATGGTTGTTGATGTGTCACATAATGTGAATGACATGTGTCACTCAAATATGAGTGAATGATGGGACCCAAATGACCAAAAATGAGTGCCACATGTCAGGGTGAGATGGAAGCCATGTGTCTCCATGGATAAGCACCACAATTCCTGATGGATGAGTGTCGCATGCTTCGAAACTTTAGCACTTAGACCTTCAGGAGTTTTGGATTGCGAGGCATGAAGTTCTCCCAGAGTAGTATGGGACCGGAGTGACGTGGCAGGCTCTCGGGACTTTGGGTAATTATTGTAATTCGTGGGTTCTCTCTTGATGTTAAACCCCACATGATTTCGACACTCTGAATGCATGAAAACCGTCGATCTAATTGACTTCTCTGGATTTATGCATCTGTCCACGGGTGTTTCTTGTGCATACAAAAAGGCTTGGTAGACCTGTTGTGAGTTCAATCAATGGAAAACATGATGACAAGAATTTTGAACCAAATACGACATGTATTCTATCCTTCAAGAAAAACAAAAAAACTTTGCACAAAGAATTAGTCAAGAAAGCCAACAAAGAAAACCAAGCTATTGAACAGAGGGGAAACTGACTTTATCAACCAGAAGAGGAAAAATTTGATGAAGGCATAGGGAAAAGAGAGAGGAGAGGCAGGGGTGGATACCTAGGTTACAAAAACAACAATCCTTCGATGCTCTTAAGAAATATTTTGTATCGACACCTCTGTTGAAACCTTTAGACTACATTAGAGACTATTTGCTTTATATTGTTGTGTATGAGGGGATGGTTTGAATGGTACTAGTTCAGGAGAATGATGATCTCCATGAGAAAAATTTCTACTATCACAATCAAAACCTAGTTGGTCCTGAGCTTAAATACTCTCATGTAGAGAAGCTAGCCTTGGACACTGTACATGTGGTTCAGATATTACGAAATTATATCTTACTGTGAAAAACTACCTTGGTTGTGGATATCAATCAATTTGAATACATCCTCACCAGGAATATAATAGCAGGGAATACAGCAAGTGGATTGTTATTTTTCAATAATTTGATCCCGATTTTACTTCTGCGAAATCTAAGAAATCATTATTTTTTTCTGAATTGATGTCAGACATCCCTCGACTAGATGAGGAAATTTTTCGTGACGATTCATTCATGGATGAACATGTTTTCCTTATCTTGTCTTCAAACCCTTTGTATGGAGACATTTTGATCTATAGTCAAACCTTGAAGCTAGCCCATCATTTGTCGAGAGATGATCGACGACATGTATGTCATCAGGCTAAAAAATACCTTATTATCGATGACACTTTGTATTGTTGAGGGGTAGATAATTCATTTCATCATTTCTTGATTCATGATGAAGTTGAGGTTGTTCTCAATGACTGTCACAGTGAGGCATGTGGTGTTCATTTATCCAGGCTTGAAACAGCCTAAAAGATATTAAAAGTCAGTTGTTTTTTTTTGTCATTTTTTAAAGATTGCATTGAAGCGGTAAAGAAGTGTCACCCTTGCGAGGTGTTCGCTCAGAAAATGTGCTCGTACCCAACCCCTTTTCATCTAGTCATCATCGTTGATCGATTCACCAAGTTGGGGGTATATTTTATGGACTGTAACCAAAGCTTGGTTGGGGGGCACCAACATATTATCATGGTCGTGGATTATTTTACTAAATGGGTAGAGGCCATGCCTATCGTTAAATCCGATGGTAAGGATGCATCATTCTTCGTGTTCAACTAGATTATAGCCCAATTTGGAATCCAAAGAGAGATTGTCACTAATCATGGAAATCACTTTCAGAATGAAATGTTGAAAGAGATAGCATCAAAACTAAGGTTTACGCATGGTCATTCTTCCCCTTACTATCCCTAGGAAAATGGACAAGTAGAGGCGGTGAATAAATCTCTTAAGACCATTTTGCAAAAACTGTGAGCCAGAGTAAATATGACTGGAATATAATGCTTAACCCTTCACTTTGGGAATATCGAACCATGGTAAATACTTCCATTGTTTTCTCTCCTTTTCATTTAGTACATGGCGTAGAGTTGATTCTTTCGATTGAATGTGAGATCCCTTCTCTTAAGTTTGCAATTCAGCTACTACCTGACACATATGATCTTGAAGAATGCCTCGTGCACCTAGAAAACCTTGATGAGCAGCATCAATATGCCTCTATGGCTATCAAAGAAAACAAACGATGTGTTAAGGTTCAGTATGATAAGTTTTTTTGTCCCCGACAGTACATTGAGGGTGACTTCGTTGTCCTTTATGACCAAGCCAAAGAACCGTTGGGGGTAGGTAAGTTCAACCCCATGTGGCATAGTCCTTACATCATGGGATGAATCTTAGAGAAAGGATCCTATGATTTAGAATATTTTCAGGGGAATATGTTGGATGAGCCCAAAAATGGGCTCTACCTTAAAATGTATTATGCTTGAGCCCTCAAACTTGGGCGTGACCTTTTTATTCTAGTGTATCTTAGTGTATATACTTCTTTATATTTTTCTTTGTGACATTGGCTTGCTTATCAAGTTTTCCCTTGGTTGGAACATGTCAACAAAATCTTCGGCTTACTTAGGATTCGTGGACGGTGCCATTCATCATACACAGAACATGGCTTTCGTCGCTTGGGTCATTTACTCACCCGAGGTCTAACTAGTGTCTTCAGGTGGCGTTCATCTGGAGCCATCAACGAATAATGTGGTTGAGTGTAGCATCATTATAGAGGTATTACACGATGCCATTTCACATGGTGTTTGATATTTAGAAGTTTTCCTGGACTCCTAGTTAGTCATACATCAATTGAATGACAGTTACCATGTGAGAGATCCTACTCTACTCCAAAGATTCCTACAGGTACGAATTTTGGAATGATACTTTTATTTTATTACTTATAATCACATCCCTAGACGTTTTAATCATGTATTTGATGCATATGATAATTATATTTTAGATTGGAATTTGTCAAATAACTAAGTAAAGAAAACACATTCATACATTTACACATTGTAACATATATAAGTAAAGTTGAAGACCAAATTTTTATATTTCATCCTTTCAAGTCCAAAAAATATGGTGTCATAGTACAAAATGGGGCTCACACCCTCAAAATACATATATGTTCAGTACATAGAATGACCATGGAATCTACTCCTATGGTGATGAATTTGTATCATGATAGCACACTATAGTGTTTGCATATTTCGAAAAAGTCACACCCATGCACGAGGCACTCCCACCACCTACCACTACATCGCCTCTGACAAATCCTCCACTTGAACCATATGAATCCTATGCATTAATCGAGATAGATTCCTCTAAACATTATGTAAAACTTTGTCCATATCCCTGCCTACCATCTCATATCGTCGAACCCTTCATCGATGTCATGGGAATCCCTTCGACTGTCACAGACCTACATCTGCATAAAAAATCAATTGTTAATACTTGATACCATGAAAAAATATTTGTTCTTTTTATTTTTCTTTTATCAAAATTGAAAATGAAAAAAAAATGAAATATATAAAATGATTTGTTACCAATATCACCATAGGCATAACTCGGTGGCAAGGGAATGTCAAGATCCCATATGAATTTGATCCCTCCACAAGGATAGTCATCAATGGCTAGGACCTGTCGGCACCACAAGAAAAAAACTCATCACTATAGGGGGTTGGCACCCTACCACCTCCTAAACGCCTCATCACATCGATCCACTATGAAATGGCTAGATCGTGCAGTCCATGTGGAGTAATCTCTACTCTAGGGCTCAAACTCAAAACCCTCTCAAATAAAAAACTACAAAGTATGGATGCAAATCCGAAATTTATCATTCGCCCTTGTTTTCAATCTGTCAATTGGTTCTTCAAGTTATCCAATAGTGAGGTACACCAATCATAAATAGTGGTTTTTAAACACTCCACTACGTAGAACATGAGTGGCCTTGATTCCTGGTGCAATGAGGCCGACCCCAAAACCTGTGTGAGTACAAACACTATGATCTTTAGACTCAGGTTCTCAATCTCCTTGATAGGGAGTTGGCTCCCTACTTTATATTTTCCTGCAACACATGTGTGGCAATGTACTCCTCCAAAGTCATACAAACCCCAACCCCTCGAGCCTTAATATTTACTACCTCGCCCCATTGAGACAAGCCTTTGATAAAGTATATATTGTCCAATTCAATCCTCAATGGTTTCCCATCGATATTGAAGGACTCTGTCTCTGGATCCCAATAGTTTACCAGTAACTGGAGTAAACTCACTTGAGCTCTCATTCCTTTGAGAGCCAAAAATTTATAAATTTCACATCATTTTAAATCTTGTTGGGCCCTTGCATCTCTTCCCATTATTGCATTTATCTCCTCATGCTCCCTTTCCCTCCATTCAATAACCATCCTGCAAAGGAAATACCATTTTTTTTTAGTTAAAACCCTTTCAAAATATTGTTCATGAACTTGTACGTGGGATAACCTGATAACAATTGCATATAAGGATTCATATACACATGCAGGTTTCAATTTTCCCACATATATGGGGTCATATATGCGACTCGATGATCTATCACCCGCGTACACCCTAATTTCCATATAACACCCTCTAATACTAAACAAATGGGGACTAAAACTAGAATTTAAACCATTGAAATTGAAGGGGATGGGATGGGCACTTGCTTGATCCATATGGTTGTTGATTCCATTGGTCATAGCTCCCAAAATATCCACTTGAATATTGTGGGGAAAATGGCCTAAAATGCACTATGTGGGTGAAAAACTCAAATGGCATGGTAAAATGTTTTATTTTTTACCATTAGTAGAAATTGTTTACCCACTTTCTATAGTTCTTTTCTATTTTTGACCTTATGGACTAATAGCGCAGTGGAAAGACTTGGTTTTTAGTGGTTTTGTCTAGTATTTGTTTACGGTTTCCAACGTTGTACTTCCCATTCATGCCTTCAGTCGGTATATTCTTTCACTAACATATAGGATAGGTGTTGTAGGAAAATCTCCCTGCGGACAGGTAGATTGCCTCAAAGAGATAGACCCTACATCTAAGACACAAAGTTCTTAACGTGGACACTGACTTCCTTTAAAATCTATACAAACTAATGCATGAGAAGGAAATAGAACAGAAGTACCTATTTATCGACGTTTGTCCCTGCACGCTCCGAGTTGAGCTCCAAAATCTCGCTCCTCGATGAATTATGTAGACAAACAAAGTATGACCGCTTCTTACTCTATTGATATTAGCTTGAAAACAGATCTATCTATCAACGACAAGTTTATGTAAGTTCAGACACAAACTAGAAAGAAACAGGCCAAGTGTGTCATATTAATGAGAATAACGACAAGAGTACTTACAATCGTAGATGCGAATGTGACAGCTTCGTCAAGTCCCCTTCGTCTAACCCTTGCTCGAAAGATCCACGACCTGGATGATAGAATCTTCACTGATCACTTCTCCTTTAGTTGACTGTGTGTTTCCTATGAGATCATAGGTTTCATGCTAGCAATTCTTCCCTCTTTTCACCATCATAAATCCTTCTTATATAGGTTAAGAGAGGCTTAACCTCTTGAGGTATCTTTAGGGTAGGTTGAGGAATTCCCTCCTTAGATCAAGGATCTTCTGATTGAACCAAGAATTCAAGTGCAACTGCCTTCCAAACTTGAAAGATCCTTCCCTTATTCTCCTCAACAGGCTAACCATTGCCCAGATTAGACAACGCTCCCTCAAAAGGGGCATCACGGTGCTATAGCACTCCCTAGGAAGCTTGAGGGGAGCGCCAGCGCTCCAAGGATGGATAGCACTCCTTCAGAGGGGCAGTTGGGCATTATAATGCTCCCTAAGACCTTATAGGGGAGTGCCATCACTCCTAAGACTGATAGAAAGGAGCGCTCACCTTCAAAACCCTTGTTTAAGAGCTCCTTTCAGGTGATAAGAGTTCCTTGACTTCAGTTAATCATTCTCCTTCCTCCAAATAAAGTGTCTGAGTTATCCTAGATGTCTCCTTGGTGTCATCATCATGGTAGTATTCTTTTTTTGATGTTTGCGACACTTGTGAATGACATGCGACACTTGTGATAGTTGAGAGGATCATGCGACACTTACGACACTTGTGGAAGTGAGCAATATTGAGGTGTAATAGATTGCCCCCCAAAGTATGAAGTTAGAAGATGCAAAATGATAACTGAAATGCTTTGTAGACTTTCAAGAAAGGGTATAGACTCGGAGAACCTGACGGAAGCTACACATAAACATCCAACAAATATCATGACATGTTTCAAAACCTAAGGCAGGCATACCTATGCTTGGGTGATCAAGACTAGCAAGATATGGCCGCCATAAAATACACTGCGGATCCATAATTGTATTGATGAAAAAGGTATAGCCACCAAGGATACAATGTGGATCTATACTCTGATGACCTGGACTGATCGTAGCCACGACAAATACATAGTGGATCTACGAGATGACAAGACATAGCCACGACCAATACAAAGTGGATCTATGTAACAGTGTATGCATCATTTGTCCAAGAGAAACTCCTTCGCATCCTGGGCAAAGAATATATCAAAGTGATCACTCAACCCAGGGTCTTCTTACCGATTCCAATGTGGTATGGTTCTAACCATGTGAATAGATGTCCTGATGTCGAACATGGTAGAAACCACTTGATTACCGGTCAATGGTGTGAACTGTTAACAAGTGCGAGGGAGATCACCATTAATGTTAATGATTCCCAAGGTACCCTAGTACATCCCAACGAATGTGAATGGATGAGCTGGAGTCGAACATCTGTGGAATCATCCAATCAGAGGTCAATGATGTAAACCTACTATCGAATGTGAGGAGACCTGTCATTGAGGCATGCAGGTCCCAAAGCACTAACTGGTTTCTAAGCCTAATTCCCAGATAATGTGATCAGGTCGACAGGAATAAGCTCGTCGAAGGAGGGCCTTAATGTATCCCCCGTCAATGACACGAAACAGACATAGAGATGTAATTGGTGGATCAAAAGGACGTGGAATGGCACATGTATCGAGGAAAGATATTTGGGATGGTTGACTCTCATGGCGGATACTTCCCTTGAACACTAAGGCACAACAGCAGAACGTGACATGGACCAAAACTTGATGATGCAGTGGATGCAGTAACTTATGTCATGTGACCCAAAGGAGTGAAAGAAACTCAAAGGATTGGCTCAGTGCAGAGGTTCAGCGGGTTATAATGCGTGCATATGACAAAGTGTCATTTTCAAAGGCGACTCTAAGAATTGCTTGATAATGTTCTCAAGAGACTACTTGGCTTGCTTCTTTCAATTTCCCCCCCATCCAGATAGACGAGTACCTCTTTTTGATTTAATGAGCCCGAGGAGGATAACACATGCTCAATATAACTCACCTTCGGTAAGTTCCTCTTCCTTTGTTTAACGAACTGGAAGAAGTAAGGGTTCGATCCTGTATGGGCCTGTCGATGTGTGCTTTAGCGAGTCCAAAGACAGAAAACTCGAAGGTTTTTCAGGATTATAGAGTTTGGAAAAACACTTAAAAGA